>CABFWB010000012.1:624815-676487 GCA_902151455.1 Timema bartmani | reverse complement strand
CCGTTTGGGTTATACGCACTTACGCTAATGTGTAATGGTAGGGTGATTGTGAGATGAAATGGAGGACCTACAGTTTAACGTATAGGATCCGAACCACGGTGGAGACCTGACATTCCACACATTCACAAGTTGTGATTAATACAAGTCTTGTCAGAGGTGAAGGAAGGGTTTGGGAATCAGATAAATCCGTGGCGGGACCGAGGATTGAACCCCGGACCCCAACACAGAAGTCTGACACCTTACCTTTAGGCCACCAGGTCACCTATGATTATTATTAATAGTTTGAATAATATATAAAAAGTGTGTATAAAACTTACAACACACAAACCAGTTAATCATGTATTGTGAGTATGTTACACATCACGTCCATCTTGAACTCGTTTAAGGGTCATGGAGCCTTGAGCTCTACTCACCCCTGAGATAAGCAATGTCGCCAGCTTTCTCCAGGTTGATCTGCGCCTCCAAGAAGAGGGCATCAAAACGGTTGAGGAAAAACTCCCAAGTCAAAATCCTACGGTCGCTGAGGCAGTTGTGGAGCTGATAGAGAGACTGCAGAACCATTGGTCGATCCACAATCACAGAATCAAACTGAGTCTCCAAGCAGAGAATGAGAGACTAAAAATACAACAAACATAACTTTTAAATGTTGTGTATAGAAAATTCTTTGTATTTACCTAAAAATAAAACTAAAAATGTTCCTTGCTATCAGGAAGACCCAAGTGATAATAATCCACAAATGCTGAGAAGTCTTGTATGAGCTATGATTATAATGATACCTTGACCGCAACATCGTGGACAGTCCCAAGGTATAAGGTAGCTCTTTGTGCCACGTGTACATCCGTGTCATCCATGCTTGATATCAAGTAGCAGAAGGCATTGGCCAGGGCAGCTTGAAGAGTGTGTACCCCCTTGAGGGGTGTCGAGTCCATAAACCTGGCAATGACCGTCACTCGCTCCACTAGAGGAATAACATAGTTTGTTCTATTAGCACACTATTGGAAACACGTAACAAAATGGTCACTAAAAGGTAAAAATAAATGAGCATATAGGTTTAAAAAATTAGGCTAATAAATAATTGGTCTTGTTTAAAAAATTAAAGATATTATTACTGAAAAAGTGTTTTGTAAAGTGGTCAGGGTTTTAGGATCCTAGCTCTCAACCGTTTCATCTATAATATATTTGTTTGCCATTGTTTATTTTGTTAAGTTAATAATATTCTTGAAACACATAAATTTATTGTTTATATAATAGGCTTGCAAATAATGCCCAGTAGTTATAATATTCAAGAACATTTATAAAACAGTTTATAAATAATTTTACAAAATTCCCCCTCCCCCCTTTAAGTTTATTAGAAATTCTGTTTTCATTATCAAAATACTGAAAATACTTATGTATGGTATATTATTGTTATCCAATCAGTTAGGACTATTGTAATATAAATAGCCTTTAGGATCTACTATGTGTTAGTATATTCTGGGCCTAGTTTAATCTGTATTTGTCATTAATAAGTTATTCGACTAAAATGTTTAGTTATAAGAAAGTGTGGGGTTTTATGTTAATTGTAAGCAGCCCAAACTATAATAAAAGTTGTTATCTTGTTCCTGAAAGCTGTGGCCTATTTTGAGATGCATATGTGGCTTTACAATGGAAAGAGGAAGGTTGGCGCGAGCCTGACGGCCAATCAAAGCGTAGCTTTTAGCGTCTGTTTTTTTTATATAGTTAGGAAGGAAGAGTTGGATGCGCACACTTAATGAATAGCACACAGACGAGTAGCACGCAAACAAGTAGGTCATGTAGCACGTTCTGGTCACAATTATAACCCTTTGGGGGTGGTGGGGATGGCTTGGAGGAGAAAGGGTCCACTGTGATGGGTAGGCAATACACTCAGCGAATAACACGTCCCTGTTAGCACGCGAGCTAGTAGGATGTGCTAACACGTCTCATCTTGAGCGCTAACTGGTAGGTCATGTTGTGGGTCAGCAATAGAGGTTTTTCCACCGCTATTTTCATTTTGTGGTAATTAGTGTCAATTTATTTGGATTATTAAATATGGTTGTTTTGATTTGATCAGGTGTCACTGCACTGTATTGCATGAAATTACAATGAGGAAGAAGAAAGGGGGTCGATGTTTGGATGGAGNCCCGCCACACATTTTTAGCTTATTTTCTATTCCATAAATCTAATAGTACATGAGGGGTGTGCGAAGCTTCGAAACAAATATCAGCGTTGACTTCACTTCGAAAATAATTCCGGCTTCAACATTTAAGAAGTTTTGCCAGTAAAAATATTCATAGCTAAACACTAAAATACTCAAATTATGGTTAATTAGTGCTTTTGTGAGCTGTTGTATACATTAAAAATCAATATTCATATGAAAAAAATCTGAAGTAATCTAATTGTAAATTTTGATATTAACTTGATTTATAAGAATAAAGTGAAATTTTACAAATAAATGTGCAATAAAATATTTTCAAAGTGATTCTAGTGCATAAAGTTATACAAATAAGCACAATATAATATATTTTCAATGGTGGAAGGATAGAGGAGAGTAAAGGTATTTTACTAAACTTACTCGGTCACAAGATGGAAACAGTCGATTATAGTAACTACAGTTCAAAGATAGCCCATTAAGAAATACAAGGGTACCACCTGCGACAAAGCGGACCCTCCAGTCTGTGTTGTGGAATTCTTCTTGAATCACCTTCCAGAACATGTCAGATCCAGAGGGAAGGGTGATGCAGTGCAGTAGCAGAGGCACGCAGACCTCACAGATGTGAGAGTGCTCCGCGTTACACAGGTCCCACAGGCTGCCAACCCAACAATAAATACTTGGTTCAACAGCACAAGTAGTCAAAGGCTTCATGTTACCTTCATGCTCATCCCCTACTAAAACATAGAGGTGAAGACTGCATATTATATCCTCTTAAATGCTGAGAAATATGAATGAACGGTTTTATTTTTATTTCCTATTGTTGCAATAAAAACATCTCATTTGCTACAAGGGTGTTAGTTTGCATTAGCTGTGAGACTAGTCCAGCCACCGTTCTATTGTTCACAGCCAAACTTAAAGAAGAAATAGTAACATTTATTTGTGCTGAAAATAGGGATGGGCAATATCGGTGATCACCGTGACGTTGATTTTAAAATATCTGTGATTTTTATCAGTGATTATTCACAGTGACTGGGAGTTAATGTGTCTTATCAGAACAATATTTTGTCATGACTTCAGTTTGTTGCGGTGTTGACATTTTATCCCATTCACTTTCACAGCTGTTGCACATGTGACAATGTGGGCAGAAATGTTCACACTTCACAACTCAACCAAACATTTTACTTATGAAATACTAAAAATAATTAGGGAGAAATCCTATGTGATATTATTGTAAATAACTTCTGTTTAGGGAGATATGGCTGTCGCCATACAAAATGATCAAATAGAGGCTCTTTATCAAATAATATTCATTGAAACATAAGAATAAAGGACATGGGACCGCCACTGGCTGCACCTGTGAGTCACCATATCGCCAACCGGTAGTTTACCTGTCAAGGTCACTGCTTTCAAAATCCAAAGTGCTCTACTGTTGCCATCTGACGACCAATCACAATACACCAAACATTAATATCTCAATTACGGATGCTTTATAGTTATAGTCAATGGGAGTGAAATGTATTTGTGAAAAAAATAGTAAGTGATTTATTGCCCATCTCTAGCAGAAAATGTATTTCCTACATATATTCACATTTTCTATAAGGCTAAGGGAGAATGTACAAATATCACTCAATTTTCTGGGATGAATGAGAACTGTTATTACTTCTTGATGAGCAGGTTCTCCTGGCACCAGATGAGAAACCCCCTCTGGTCCTTCCCTGCCTTAGTGAGAGCGTCCCCATGCAAACACAGCACATGGAGACACTGTAGCATGTAGTACAATATGTCTGGTTCCTCAACATTGGGCACAGCCTGGAAACACCAAAAGGTGTACTTTGAAAAAACTTAGGTTAAACAACAGGGGGGAGGTGTTCAACAGATGTGTGTAAGAGACCTGCTACGGAGAAGAGAAGTGTCCTTGAAGTGTTAGAATGTGATGTGTATGGTGTACTTAGTAATCATAGTTACATATGCAGCAGAAACATGGACAGTGGTATGAAAGAAGGACTAGGAAAGTGGAGGCCATGGAAATTAGGTCACAAGGAGAAAGAGGACTAGGATTAGGAATGAAGAAGCCAGAGAAATATTTGGGGTACAGGGAGTAAATGAATTAGTAGAGGCAGCAAGGGGATGGTATGGTCATGTAATGAGGATGTTGGAGTACATGCAACACTAGAGGAAGCAAGGCTAGGTTGGTATAGTCATGTAATTAAGATGTTGAGTACATGAAACAGTAGAGGAAGCAAAGTTGAGATGGTATGGGCATGTAATGAGGATGGAGTATATGAGACAGTAGAGGAAGCAAAACTGAGATGGTATGGTCATGTAATAAGGATGGGAAAGTAAAAGATCTCAAGGAGAGTGACGGAGATGACAGCAAGTGTGCAAATTAGAGGAGAAGAATTGACAGAAGTAAGGGAGGAAAAATGGTGGAAGGATAGAGGAAGATGGAAATATTTTAATAAGCTTTCCTGATCACAGGCTGGAAACAGTTCCTGTTGATAATGGAATAGCAAGTATATTCTTGTCAATAATGAACAAAGGACACTATAATCTTAACACTGTTAACACTGGCACCATCTGTCCAAAATCACACACAAACAGGGTGCGGCAGGAACAGTGACCCGTTTTAAACATTATAGCTACATATTATTACTATACAATGTTGCCAAGAACACTTGAAACCATTACCTACACGAGTCACTTAATGTAAGTTACGTCCTCTGGGTGACCACCATTGTTGGCAATTCAATCTCGGCACAAATACGCACATTAACTATAACCTTACGCAGGGTTTCTTGTTTTATCGACTCAATTTCGGTGTGAATGTTATTTTCCAATTCCTGAATTCTTGCTGGCTTGTTTGAATAGACTTTAGATTTCAGAAATCCCCATAGAAAAAATCACGCGGATAAATCGAGCGAATGGAGTGGCCAGTTTACATCACCAAACCGGGAAACAAGGTGGTGTGGAAAAATTCTTCTTAAAGTCATCACGGACGTTCTTGCTGTGTGAGTGGTTGCACCGTCCTGTTGAAACCCTAATGACTCCATATTAATATTCTTGAGTAGCAGATGCATTGCTACGAACTGTTGTAACACAGCCTTATATCACTCTGCTGTGACTGTGACAGTCCCACTGGCGTCATTCTCAACCAAATAATGACCAACAATACCCAGAGAAGACACTTCACACTAGACAGACTATGAATTGGTCATTTGTGAAGGTAATGAGGATTTGCAGGCGCCCAGTACCTGAAGTTTTGATTTTTTACATAGCCACATAAATAGAACTGTGCCTCATCCGCCATCATCAGATTTTTTAGAAAATTGGGTTGTGTGTTTATCATCTAAGAATCTGCATACAGAAAGTTCAACGTGACTCTAAATCTTTGGGCAATATTTCATGCATCACTTGCATCTTGTAAGGGTGAAACTTTATATCCAGATGCAACATACGGCATAAACTTCTGTTCGATATGTTGAGGGCTCGCAAATGTTGATGAACAGAGCGTCTTAGACTTTGCTCTACAGCATCTCTTACTATTTCATAATTGTCAGGGGTGCAAACCCTAGGTCTCTTACAAGGTGGGTTCTTGGCTGATGCAGATAATGTTGTTCTAATGTCCTTGATCCATCTTGTGATCGTCTTCCATGTTGGTACCTGTCCATTCCTGCCGATATTAGTGTGTCACCGAAACACACTGTGAGTAGTCACAACACTATCAACACATTTGAAAAACGTTTCAACAGCAAACGCACGGTGTTCATTCGACCAGCATTCTATGCTGACTGCCAGGGTTAGCTATACTGACAAACATTAATGCTTTGAACTACACTACGCATTGGAACAAATATAAACGCTCTACACAAGGTATAAGTGGGTCACTATTTCTGCCGCACCCTGTATTTAAGTTTTATTAACGTCATGTCAAGAAATGGTTACCTTGAGCAGGTGATGTATGTACTGCAACTGCTGGGGTAGCTCATCCAGGGTGAAGCGAAACTTGCCGACAGAGGTGTGCCAATAGTCGTCCTGGTCCTCTTCTCCCTGCTGAGAGTTGCCCCCGACAAGATTCGGACAGGCCACCTGCACTGTCGCTGTGGCTGAAACACCGCCAACCCTCACATCATGGAACCAGCCCCACATAACACATAGCTGACCTCATCAGAAACATTGACCCCAAGACTAAACCAAACACTGTCACATTTGGTTTGGTTTTTGATCACGGTGTCCTATAAGTTTGAGTTAAAAAATATATTCCTGTAACTTTTTTTTTTTTTGCATTGTGTCTTACTACCTAATCGGTTTATACACTTTGTACTAATTATGCTAATGGGTTAGGAATGAGTAAGGTTGAATTTAGAGGGAGTGTATCCGCATTTGTTCAGAGAGAGTGGGAAACTATTTAGGGAAAACCAAACTTAATACAGCCGACTGGAATAGAACCATGATTTTCCCGTCATCGGCAATATAGTCTATTCTAAGAGTAGCACTTAAGACCATGCAACCACCGAAACGGGTTTTTGTAACAGTAAGGTAGTTGAAAAACTAAATGAAAAAAAGCTATACTAAAATAATTATGTAAAAACATTGATATTTAACATTTGTATTTTTAACAAAGAAAGTGCCGAGCAAGCTTGACTGTTTTTCACTCAAAATATTCAATACCAACAAGATGGCTTAGAAGGAATACTTGCATCGAATTGTAAAGACTTGGCTATTTAGCTTGGAATTTTTATATTGACTTTTTACATATACTATTATTATCCAAATTAAGCCAAGGAGATAACTACTACATAAATAAATGACACAAATCTTCAATGAAATGTAGATCCACACATTCATTAAATTCTTTGAACTATTTTTGCTTCTACTAAAGAAATTGAACATTGCAAAAATATTGATTGATGATTATTGGCAATCACAGGCCTTGAAGACTTTTGCCAAATGCACAAGCTGCCTCCACCACGTTCTGTCGTGAGCCTTCTCCCTCCATTCCTCTACACTAAGCTCCTTGAGATCTTTAGCCACATCGTCGCTCCATCTTGTTCTGGGTCACCCTAGAGGTCTTCGAGTGCAGGTATGCTGTCCAATGACAGCTCTTGGACTTCCGTTAGGTTGAATTCTGGCTACATGCACTGCCCATTCAATCCTGTTTGATCTCAATTTTTTGTGTTATATCCAGTTGCTCTATTAACTGATTCATATTTACTGGTTATTTCTCTTTCTATATCAGTCTTCCTCTCTTACTGGATCCCATATTTTTCTCATGACCTTCCTTTCAAAGGCCATCAGTCTCTCCCTATGCCTCTTGGTTGTGCTCCATGTCTCTGAGCTGTATACGACTATCGAAAACACAATATCAAAAATATAGACGATTTAATAATGTGAGTCAAATAAATTATGGAAACATCCAGTCAATTCACTGACATGTGTATGATACTCACAGTTACATAAAGATATTCCTTCCAGTAAAGTGTGTGCTCATCTTACCAACATCCGCATCAGAAAGCACCACCGAGTTAGCTACAGCTGACAGGATGCTCTCGGAAGGAATCATGGGGGCGAGGTCTAGTTGCTCGGCCACCGTCTCGACGGTGGCAGTCATTATCTGTGAACAGAGCCCCCACTGCGCTCCATAATGTATACATACGTCACTGGTACAACATAGCAATATCACACATGAGTGAGCACGCAGCATTTTTTCTAAGAGAACACATGTGTATATTATTTAATAGTCAACTCAGTAAACCTGTGTAAAACCAGGATTTTCACTTTAAAATCGAATTTGAATATTTCCTTACTAACTCAAACCAATACTTTTAAAATTAAAATGGTTAGAATTAAATCCAAATATAATATTTCATAACGAAAATGTTTTGAATTGAATCTGAATCAAACCTTTTATGCTTAATATGTTTAAAAAAAATACAAATCAAATCTTTTATAATTTAAATGCTCAAAATGAATCCAAATCAAGTCATTTTATAATTAAATACCAGGCTAAATTACAAGTAATTTTTAATTGAGTGGGATTACAAAAATAATATCAATAGACGGTGTCCAAATAATGACTAGATTTTAAATATTATGATATGTTCAAGTTTATATGGTCAAGTCAAATAATGGATCTATGATAACTTCTTTAAAAAGTTAAATTATTCAAATGTTGGACTTTTAAAATAATTTTTAATTTAATTTCATATAATCTGAAACTTGAATCTATTTGCATTGAAAAAAAATCAAACTTGATGGAATCTTTCAAATATTAAGATTCAGAACTTTTAATCCTAAGGTAATTCAGACTCAAATTCGAAATTTTGAAGCTTTCATACAGGGTTACAACTCAAAATTATGGGGTTCATTGCCTCTGCAATAATGTAATTGTTTTTCAATATACACATTAAAATTTTCACAGTATAGTATAAGGTAGCTTTAAACTATTAGTTAAATATGTTTTATAAGAAATATTTAGAAACATATGTATGTAATAAGCTCTTGATAGTGTGCATCTCAATATAAAATAAAACATTATTTTTCTAAATTTAATTTCTAGCTATGAAAATGTAGGGAAACTGAACTATGGTATTTTATATGCTACACTAATCAACTAAATGCATTCAACATGTACAGTCAAGACCTGTTAATTTAGGAATTAATTAAGTTCCTAAGTCATTCAATAATTACTTGACTTGGCTGTAAGTGATAACAATCATAGTAAAAATATTTATATGTATTTGAAATTAGTTTTCTGTCATTAAAAGAAACAGATACTGTCTAGATTTTTTGGCCAAATTTTGAGAGAGTGTATACAAAATTTACATTAGAAAACAAGTTAACATTAAGTTGACATTAATTTCTTAGCTATCAATCAACTAATATCATAGATGCAAAGAAAAAAAAGGGTTAATATAGTCTAGTTCCTTTATTTATATTATTATGTGCCTTCAACATTGAAAAAAATGTTTTCTACAAACAAATAACTAATGACTAACTATAATTTAAGGATTATATCATTAATATTATAAAATAATATTTGAATGTTATTGTTAATACCACGAGCAAGATTTTTCATTTTACACTCCTTTAATTATCAATAATTGTCTAATCTAGTGGTTTAGGAAAAACTTTTTTCATTATTTGAGGTACATTTTGTTTTATATGGAGTGTACAGGTGGCAGCAATGTCAAGTGTGAGTTATGTTCTTCTTTTCATTACAAAAGTAATATTTTGTTTGATCCCTCCTATGTGTTTATATTAGAGTTGGGTCGAATCCACTATTTTAATAATCCAAATCTTCATTTAACTTTAAAATCTCGAATATCGAATTTGAATCCGAACCCTGGAGAAAATTATAAACCTCAGAGGAAATATAAATATGAATGAATAATAGAAAATATAAATAGTAACTAGGTGTTTAAAAAAATACATATAATTATTTTACTATAACATTTATTCCTTCAGTTAGGTATTATATTGCTGGTCTGGGACCTGGTTGTTGAGTTGGTCCTATAATTATGTTGGTTCTGAATAAACAATAGGCAGTATTACAGTTTTAAAACAAATTTTAATTGTTCAATACATATTTTTTCTATTTTTTTAAGAATTTGAGTCTCAAATTAAATATTTTCTCAAATCCTCTTGAATATCCTTAAGGATTCAGGGGTTTCGAAGGATTAGAGGGTTCGAGTGTCCCATCTCTAGTTAATATCCCTCTTCCCTGTACATTTTTACATATATAGCAAAATGAACCTCATAAAGTGAAAAGAGGTTTTCCTTAAAAAGCTATTTTATATAATTAAACAAATTTCATTTCTATAAAATAAAATTTCTAGACAGTCTAAATGTTCCTTTCAATGAGTGAAAATAAATACCAAAGACATCCAAAAGTTCCTAGTAACAGTATATTTTTTATTATAGCTCACCAATAATAAATTCAAGGGTCGACTGGCTAATAAATACCTGCGGCTGAGTTAATATATGGAAGAACATGTTGATTAATGCATTACAAACATGTACAACAATTTGTAAATAAATTATTACCTTGAATTATAAAGTTTTGTTATACATAGTAGAAGGTACAGGAAAGAAGGATGAAAACACATTAAAGGTAACTAACACAATACTACAGCTTTTACAATGAAATAAAGAACACATTTCATAATTTGCACTGCTGCCACTGGACCAATAGGTAATGGCTGCTTCTTGAAGAAAATCTATCCCTACCACCCAATCACCCGACCTAGGTTTCAATCTATCTGAACTCATCAGGAGAGAACGTGAAAAGCACACGCGATTTCCTAAAAGAGGAAACCAAAAAACCCCAGAGGCAACCATTACACCTTAGTCTGGTGGCAGCAATGAAAGTGTGAACTGTGTTATTTTAATTGTAAAGCCAGATTGTGTTTGTTCCCCTTTTATATGTGTCTGTCACTATTTCCTGTAACTTCTTACTTAAATAAGAAAACCTAGCTCTAAAAGCGAAAAGAAGTTTTCCTCAAAGAAAATATAAGTTTTGTACATTTTCTCTCTTTGGGTAAATCTGAAGAATGAAAACAGGGAACCAATTTGTGGAAAAAAAAAAAGTGTTTTGAAAATATTTTTGTAATCTCTCAACAGAAACTTGAAGGGTTTTTTTAATAGCCAATTTATTATATTTCCTTGCTGTAATTATTTTAAATTTACTATACTCATAAGCATGTTACAGACGCTCAAATGGAATTTTGTGAAATCTCGTATAAAATATAATTGTTTTTCTTTTAAACTTTGACCCTATATCATGCTTAGAGTTGTCAAGTAGCATACGTACACACAAATCTTCTACGTTAACACTTCGAGCACATCATGACTTAAAACCATGCACACGTTCACAGGGTATATTAGAACCACCTGAATGATAATGCTGTTTGATGGATCCACAAAAGTGACAAAATTAAGCAACATATTTTGAGCGCAAAGCAAGGTAAAAAACAATTAATAAGCTTGTGCAGCTGTGCAGGATCCCAAAATTTGAGGTAACTCCTGACAAAATTAAGCTTTTTTGATCAAAAAAAAATCTGAGAAGTTTCTTACACTAAAAAAGTTAATATTAATTGTATGCATTTAAATAAAACATTCATCATTGGAAGTGAATACGTTAATATTAATTGTATACATTTAAATAAAACATTCATCATTGGAAGTGAATACGTTAATATTAATTGTATACATTTAAATAAAACATTCATCAGTGGAAGTGAATACGTTAAGATCTTGTTTAACAAGTAAATCAAGTATCTGTTGTGATTAACAATTAATATGTTTATAGACACATTTAGAAATCAAAAGTATTTTTGTTTTTGGTAGTCGGGTATAAGCCACTATCTATTTAACGAATCCAAATCTCCAATATATCTTTCAATCCTGAATTCGAATCTTGGAATATATGTGAACATAAAAGGAAATATAAATAAAATAGGATGATAGAAAATACAAATAGTAACTAAATGATAAATGTAAACATTCTCATAATCCATTCATTATAACATTCACACATTCAGTTAAGTGTTAAATTACTGGTCTGGGGTCTTGTGTTGTTAAGTTCATCCTATAATTATTACTAGTTCTGAACCACCAATAAGCGGTATTAGAGCTCTAAAACAATTTCACTTGCAAGAATGAAAAATAAAAATAAAAAAATATTCAAATCCCAGAATATCCTTAGCGATTCGGACCCATCCCTAGTTTTTGAGCATGAGCCACATTTAAGAAATAGCTTCTGACCTTTCGGCTTTAGTTGCCATAGCCATCATCCTAGATCTAAGATCAAAGAGTAGGAATTTATTTCTTCAATGTGGCTCTGAAGTCAAAAGGCAATGGTTTTAATCCAAGCTTTGAGTGCAAAAGTCTTCAAAACATTTAGTAGTTCTTTACAATATATAGTTAAGTACAATTTGCTATTTTTTTAAATATATAACAAAGCATTAATAGTTGTTTTCAGTGCTGTTTCTAAGGAAAAGGTTAATTACCGCTCATGTATTTCTCAAAACGAAATTGTAATTCCTACACAGGCCTAATAATTACAAAATATTATCTTATTCATAACTACTAATAAAACATTTTGATGTCTATCTTCTGGACAGTCATGACCCTGCAATTAGTCATTTATATAAGTTGACAAAAAGGAGACTGGTAGGCTCTTTAAATAAATAATTTTTATTTGTGAAGAACTATGAACTTTACATTTAAGCCTTCCTATTGAGTACCTATCATGCTGCTAACTAAACTACGCATCTCCTAGCTTGACCTTGATTGGTTTAATTGTAGATTATATAATTTACCGGGGTTTAACTCTTGGGTGTGACTAAAATTGTATCACTAAGAATTTTTCGCCTATCTACTAATTACACTGATGGGTTAAAGATGAGTAATGTTGAATATGAAGGAAGTGAATGCGCAATTGCATTGAGGAAGAGTGGAAAACCATTTTGAAAAAAGAAAAAAAAAAAGCTCTGTACATCCGGTCAGGATTTGAACCTCAATATCTCCGTCATCAGCGGTCTAGTCTATTGCAAGATTGACGCCTCATCCCATAAGGCCATCCAAGTGGCTCACTAAGAAATTAGTTTTCATCCCTTTTAAAAAAGTGGTAGATTGTGTTTGTATTCCGGTTATTAAGATAAGATTTCTGCTAACTGCCAGCCCAGTAAGTAATCTTCTGTTAATTGTATAACTTACAAAGTCATAGATACTAAATCTCCAAGCAATATAAATTTTCAATTTACTTCACAAATCCTTGACAACTCTGTCGAAAGTGTGAAAGTATTAGCACGCTAGTCTAAAATAGTGACCTACTGCATTCTGTCCACCCTGAAAAGTAGCAAGCTTGCCTTAGTGGCTTACACTATGATACCTACAGTTTATAAGATAGGGTCATAGTGTAATTGATTAAAGTAAGACTGAGTACTACCTTTCAAGGTAAACAGCGTACATATCTTTAGAAGACTTATTAGAAAGGTTAGTAATCTAGAATCAGAAGGCACTAATAATCCAGTTGCATTAAGGATACTAAAAAGACAATCAAACAAAATCTCCTAGCTAGACGTGTTGATGACATCGTTACCTTCTACACTAAAAGTACCATTTAGCCCCGTTTACTATTGTTTTGCTATGTGTTTGAAGAAGAAACCAGATTGTAATGTAACTAACTAAAACCCGCATTGCTGGTTGCATGGTCTAACGTGTCACACTCGCGTTGGACTGGATTAATGATGACAGGAGATTGAGGTTCAAATTCTGGTCGGGTGCCTTGATGGGTTTTTTTTAAATATATTGTTTCCCACTCTCCCCCCACACAACAACAGCTAGGTACATTTCTTATAAAGTTTTACCTCCACAGGGTCGCCACTATTTTCTTACTACCATGTTCAGTGTGTTTTCCAGATGAATTTCTCATTTTGCCAGATTGAAGAAAAGAGTAATAAAATCTCATTTTTCACTAAACTGACTCATGTGAAATCATGTAACTTATGTTTAAAACAGGATAATTTAAGAATCAGCGTGCTTGGATCTCCATTTCCCCTTTTTCATCTCTAAAGACCTTTTTTGAACTTTCCCAAATTAACCAATATTTCAGTATTTTTCCTCAATTTTACAAAATTCCCTGTGTTTTCCCAGCTCTCCCAGTTTTTCAGGTGCATGGCAACCTTAGTACGTCATTTAAATGCTATTAAGGTAATTATTGTATGAGTATAGCCTGAACAGCTATTTGGACGAGCTTATAAACAACAAATTAAACGGTCCCGGCACAGATTTATCGTATTGCCAAACCCTTCCTTCACCTCTGACAAGACGTGTATTAATCACAACTTGTGAATGTGATGAATGCCAGGCCTCCACCGTGGTTCGGATTCCTCGTTAAACTGTAGGTCCTTCATTTCATCTCACAATCAACCTACCACTATATATTAGCGTAAGTGTGTATAACCTGAACGGGTAGTAAGATGCGGTGCTAATAATAATAACAAATTAAACTTTTAATCTCTCCTTTTTTTTTGCATGAGTTGATGGAATTGATGTGTAGTTGCATGACTTGTCACTATCACAAGAGAAACAAGGGTTACAGTGTGGTCATTTGAGAGGGCATCGGGCTACATTCTAATTCACATGCATACTTTTCAAAGAACAGTCATAAAAACAGTAGAATGGACACACCCTCCACAGGTGCTTGAGTCACCTGTTGTGGGAAAGCGTGCCTGATTTTTCAAAGAAACATTTAACTTAAAAACACATCAATGGAAAAATACATTCAAATTCACAGGAACTTTCAATTTTTGTTTTTTGTTTGTTTAAATAAACAACATGCAAAATTAGTAGGGGTGTACGAAGTACACTTTTCCAAGTTGAATAAAGAAATATAAAATATTCTCGAAGCCAAATCAAATTTGAAATTGAATGTTGAAAAAAAAAGTGTATATGTTGCATATCTATGTAAAGTTTGTTCAGCGTAAGAATTGTTTTCTGAAAGGCCTTTTTCTCTACCAGAAAGCTATTCTATAGTAGGATTTTGGTAGGAAAAAAGAGCTTTCAGAGAGTAATTCCTACCGTGAATGGAGTATACCTCTAGGTTTTTAATATTATTTCCAAATTTTTTTTCACACACAATTAACACATTTTATTTTAAGCTGATAAATTAGGTTACTATCAAAAATTTTAATCCAATTATTTTATATTTTTGTTCTTTGAACAAAAATTTTTGATGTACTTAACAGCAAAAAATTACAAAAATTGAATATAAATGAGAATTTTAGCTTTAAATATTTTGAATGGTGAAAAGTCATAGTTGTTGAGTCCTTAATTTTACTTTCGAATTGAAGACGAAACTGACAAATATTTTAAACTTCGCACCCCCCTAAGAGCTAGGTCTATTGGAAGAAACCAGTTGCCTACCTTTGATTCTCCAAGATCACAAAAGTCAAGAAAACATTATAATAATCAACTTTTCAAATATTTCATTAAAAGCAACACTCACTCAAGGATGTTGTGGATACAACATTTGGCGGGCACTTGAAACTATTAGTCACTCATGAATTTGAATGAAGAGTTGTGTTTAACATCATGACATTGTTGGATATTTTGTTAGTTTAAAACTATAGATCAAAATTTGTTTAATCCAAACACGATTTCTGAAATTTCTGTTGGAAGAGTGTTTTTTTTAAATCTGTGTTAATCAAACTATGGTATGTGTACCCCAATGGGTTTGTGATGGAATTTCAGGGGTATGTGACATACCAACAAAATTTTCTGAGCATAATTTATTTTTATTAGAGATGGGTCAAATTCTATATTTCTCAAATCCAAATCTAAGACTTTTTTTCAAATTTCGAATCCAATTTCCAATCCCTGAATCTTTAAAAATGCTTAGTTAGAGTGAAAACACTTGAAATCGAATTTAAAAAAGTTGTTAAATGCTTGGTATAACTAATAAATGATATTTTGTTTGTCATGTCTATTACATTATAAACAATAAAGAGAACACTTTTTTTAGTAAATTAATTATATCAATACAATTTTGTTATTTTTTGTGGTTGTGTTATCCTCCCAGCAGTAAAAATCTATATAATTATTTCTACCAATTGTTGAAAATTGTTATATAAAGTCAAGGTCTTCATAATTTTTGTATTCGAGATACTTTTTCATGAATCTCGAATCTCTTGAATATCATAGGATTTGAGGGATTCTAGCCTTCCATCTCAACTTTTTGTATAATAGTGAGTATGATAAACAACTTAACGCAAATTTAAATAGAATGTAATGAACTTTTATAGACCTTTCTTCTCCTAACAAGATAAAAGATGAGAATAAAACACTACCACAACAATTACACACCCTTTGCAAAGGGTGCATCCACCCTTCTAAGAATAAATGTATTGTGGCATGCATTGGTTTGTTGAAAGTCCTAAGTTACAGGTCAAGAGTGTAATAAGCACCTCTGATCGGTTAGCATTTCATCGGTAAAGCCTGGGCCAAGTACCAACATAAGAAGCTTTGAAAAATAAAACTCTCCTAGCACCAACAAAAAAATTAAATTAGCAGGGGTTTTGGTAACAGCGCCTTGGCATACTCCAAACCACAAGCATATCAGAAACCAATCTCCACTTGTTCTTACTAGCTTTGTGTGAAGTTCACTTTTATAGCACGGCGGAGCTGAAGAGTAGTATAATCTACAGAGGGGTGGGGAGAACGGGCGAGAGTAAGAAAAGATAACCTTCACTTACTGTTTCAAGTACACTTGTTTGTTCTACTGAAGACAACAAAGTCGCAACCACCTGAAAAACATGACCTGGGGTCATGGCACGACTGTTATATCTCCTCACATATCGAGGATTAACAAATTCAAGCCATCCCAAATAGTTTGATGTCCCATCATGTCTGTGAGTTCTTTATTTAGCCTCGTACCACCAATTACTCCGGTATGTATGGAAGAATGTACAGAAAAGAGGGTTTGTAGCGATTAGAAGGACCGAATTGAAGTGGCTTTCACAATGAAATTAGAAAGACAGTTTACACTTTAGATTGCTGACACTGCACCAGGATCGAATCGAGAGGTGGTGGGAGGTGTTTTGTGGATTAGCCCCCATCTTTTCACAGTTATTATTATTAATAATTTTTTTTTATTAGCCCTCAATACCTATAATATGTACGATAATAATGTGATGGAGAAAGGGTGGACAGGGTTGGTTCCAATTAAAAAATGGAGTTAAGCAAGTAAGTGCCCTCTCACCATTACTATTTGTATTGGTGATGGAAATTATAATGAATAGAGTGGTAGGTAAACTGAATGAGGAGAAAATGAAAGCAATGATGTTTGCATATCACTTGTTCTTGGGAGAAAAGGAAGAGGCAGTACAGGAACATGTGCAGGAATGAAATTAGGAGGTGAAAAGGAGTGGAATGAAATTTAGTATGGTGAAAAGTGAAGTTATGGTGATGAAAAGGCAGAGAACATGGCCAAGAAAGGTGATATTACTGGATGGAGTAGATTTGAAAGAAGCAAAGAGCGTGAAGTATCTGGGTAGTGTGATTGTAGCAAGAGGAGGCAGCAGAGAAGATTTAGTGAGACGAGGACAGCAGAAAGAGGTTTTCTACAGGTGTGTAAGAGACCTACTATGGAAAAGAGAAGTGCCCCTAAAATGTAAGGAAGTGCTGTTTAAAGCATATATCACAACAATAGTAACATATGAAGCGGTAACTTGGACTTTGGATCAAAGAGAAACAAGGAAAGTCAAGGCCAAGGTAATGAAGTTTTTGAGGAGCAGATTAGCTGTGACGAGAAGAGATAGGATTAGGAATGAAGATGTAAGGTCTAGAGTTGGAGTACAGGGGGTACATGGGATAGTAGAGGAAGCTAGGATGAGATGGTATGGACACGTAATGAGGATGGAAGGGGAGAAGATTCAAAAAGATTAATGGATTTGACATATGTAGGGAAGAAACCAGAAGGGAGACCAAGGACGAGATGGGAGGAACAGATAGCAGTAAGTGTGCAAGTGAGAGGAGAAGAGTGGAAGAGAGTGCAGGAGGAAGAATGGTGGAAGAACAAAGGGAGATGAAGGCATTTTACTAAACAGACCCAGCCACAGGCTGGAAACAGATGATGATGATGATGATGATGACTCAATACTAAACTGATAGCTTATTAAAGTTTTCAAAAATCCTTCTTCTGTTGGGGGACTTCTACATGAGCCACTGCAGGTAGTCTCTCCACCCCTGTACAGCCATGCTCTGGACAAATTTGGGACACTGCAGTTGCCAATTAAAGTAACTATCCCAATACTGCCCCATCCATCAACCTAGGTTTTGTTCTACTTACATTCTTCAAGAAGGAATGTAAAATGCGCAAAAACAATTTTCAATTTCCAACCTTCACTCCAAGACCTACATCAGAGGATGTGATAATAATAAACTGATTTCCTCCTTGTGGAGTGGCATAAGTATGAACTGTGTTCTTTTCACTGTGGAAGCCATCTTGTGTTTGTTCTATTTGTTAATAACACTTTTATCTGTGCAGTGCACCTTATTCTTTCTAAATAAATATGTCTGGATACTTAATAACCAGGGTATCTACTTTATATTGTTATAAATAGTCAAGTGTCAGTTAAATTTTGAAATGATTTAGAAAAATTCAAATTCACTAAACCGTAAACAACTACCTATTACGACTAAATACTTCCAATAACAAGTTAAATACACTGAGGTTTATTAAATGCAACCACAAAAGATGGCTTAGGAGTTTTTTTAAGTTTTTAGGATCAGGTAATTATGAGTATAGTTTAAGGTAGCTTGTAACTAGTACATGTGTTCCCATATTAGTTGTTGATGAATTAGAGCAAAGTTGTAACATGTTATCGAGAAGACCTCCAAATACCAGTTAGCAAATGTCTACTCAATTTATTTAAATATTTATCTGTTTAATTATCGATTAATAAAACACATGACTGAATTGTTAATCCACAATATAATACTATAAATTAAGTAGAAGTGCTATTTAAATTTATATTTTATGATACAGTAATGTAATTAGTTTCATATTTATTCCCTTTAGTAATTTCGCTTGGTACCCATATTCCATAGTGTAATGAGTCAAAGATTATATGCGTATGTATTGCTGCTTTGCCTTCACCATTTAGCAAATATTTAAATCATTTGCCTTCAAGTTTTGAAATATGATATTTATTGTCAAAACTTCTAAAATAAAACATCTTAAAAAGTATTTTGAGCCATTAAAATAATTTTCACTAAAACAAAGTAACAAAAAACATATAACTCTTGTAATAAATACCAAATTTAATACTAGCAAGTAAAACCCCAGACATTTCTAAAAAAAAAAGACGTTTCAAGAGATTGAGTGAGTGGGAGAGAAAATAATAGACAGCTAGTGAAGAATACAAGAGGTCATGCTATAGTTCATGTCTATCAAAAACTGGTATATGATGGCTGTTCATAGGATTAATAGTGGAATCAAATTAGATTAAGTGAGTGAAAAATGTCAACCTAGACATGGGAATCAAACCCAGGGCATTTTGGTTTTGCACTACTAATCCTAAGTCATGTTATAAAGCAGGGGTCAGCAATTTTTAGTATAAAGTATGGTAGTCATTAATAATAATTGTTGTAAATATATCAAGTAGGTACTTTCAAATAATATTTTAGTGTGAACAAATAAAACCATGATCAGTCATAATCAGTAGATGATTCATGGTAGATTTCGTTAAGTAAAAAGTTTGATTTTGATACAAATGTCTGTGAACAAAATACATATTTTTCGTTAAAAATTATAACAAATCAACTCTAAGGTGATATGGTGCAATTAAAAGAAAAATTATGGTGAAAATGTGTTTATACCAAAACAAAAACAAAAAAGATTTGAGGTTAAAAATATATCATTTTGTTTGTTTGAACACGCTTTCTTCATATTATTCTCAATCCTTGAATAATTTTAGCTAAAGTATGATCATTATAATTAAGTAAAATTAATGACACTTTGTCCCAAAGATTTTTATTTGAGGGAAACAAGTTTCCCAAATCAAGGGAACTTTTTTTAGTTAGGGTATTAAAATTTTTTTTTATCATAACTCACATTTTAAAGGTATTTTATAGTCATTTTTTCAGACATGTTTTATTTCCTTTTATTTCATGTATATATATTATAAATTTAAAAACTATACAATAAACTTCAAATATGTTTCAATAGTAGTTTTAATATTATAAGTAAAGGTAGTACATATGTAAAAATGTGCCTCGCAAAATTTCAATGTTTCCAATATAATTGTATATTAAAATATTCATTTAATTGATCTTTGATACCTCTTAAATTGTAATGTAATTGCATTTATTAAGTTGTCTTATTGTGTCAATACTATTTTATAGCCTGTTATATATCATCTGATGTAGAAAGAGAAACCATAATAATATAATTAAAATTGATTTCTAACCTAATAATTTATAAACATATCTTGAAGTACAAGTTTTATTTTATATCATAATAGGTAATGCTATAATAGATTTAAATATCTGAGTAAGACAATATTGGCCTAAATTTAATTCATTCTAACGGTGGGAACATAAATAAATATTAGAGGAATAGATATAAACTATGTTGGTCGAAAATTAAAAAGTATAGAGGATAGAAGACAGCTGACCTTTGATTTGTTTAAAAGTCGATCAAGGCCCAAAAAAGGTTGCCGACCCCTGGTTTAGAGCACTAAACTGTGAGAATCGCCAATATAGTTGGGGTTTGAATCTTGGTGAGAAACACCATTTTAAGCTTTACATATAGTGTACAAGTGGTTAGTGGCCCCCTAAAATCAGGAAGTCCCAGGCGCCAGTAACCAACGCATATTAAATGGTTTATAAACAACACTAGCCAAAAATCAGTATTACATCAGGAGTATCTATATTTGCCTTTATATACACAAAGAAATTCAAATTAATAATAGATAAAACAAATGATTGATAATAATATTGTATGATGAACATTATGCACCCCTAGTTTTATAAATGTGTATTAAACATCCAAAAAAGAATAAATCATTCTTTTAAAATAGGAATAAACCGCTCGAAAACGTGACTGGCTTTATTTCACAACTTGAAATGAAACTAAATCAAGAGAGATGACTGCCGTGTTGGTAACTTACATGGGGCATGTGTGCCAACACTCCACCAACACTGTGGATCTCAGGGATGGGCATATTGATGATAACGTCAGGTTTGGGCTCTGATTTCTTCTCCGACTCTGGAGGACTCTTGCGGCCATGACCACTTTCTTCAGATTGTTCCTCAGCTTGGGACTATGGTCACCAACATCAGGTGTACCAAAAAATAAAACCAGAGAGTGATAAATACTTCAGTTATTTTAGGTTGGAAAAACATGCATTCAAATAGATTATAAATAAACAAGAAGTTTTACATGAGTGACATGTAACCTTTTTGGATTGCCACTGTAAGGGCTGGTTCTGGGCTGTTAGTCGCCTGTGTGCCACATATATTTTGCCCCCCATGTCAATGCTGATCCTCTATAAAGGAGAAACCGCGTTCTCCTGACTATGTCAGGCCTCCCGTCCCTGGACAGCCGTATCCGCGGTCTGGCGGAACGATTTTTCAGTCGGGCGCAGGCCAGCTCCAACCAGATCGTCCGGGGCATAGGCGATTACGACGCCCCTGCCCAACCCTACCGCCGAATAAGGGACGGCGTAGTGAATCCCTTTGTCGACTATGGCAGGTGACCGAGGAGTCAAAGCGGGGGATTCGTGACCGCCCCTTCTAGTTGTGTGAGACTGGGGGGAGTGGTCAGATAGCGGGTGATGCCGGCCAGTAGGCCGAGATAGGTGCAAGTGGGGCGGGTCTATTGTGTAGTGCAAGTGATTCGCCATCTGAAAAATGATCGACCAGATCATATATGCCACTTGGGAGGACTTTTTATTTCCCCCACAACAAAATATTATGCACCCCATTTAGGGGATAGATAATATAAAAAAAACTTTTTATTTTTGACAATTATATATTTTTACTCCCGAGAACCCATAAGGGTTGGTGAGGGTCATTATTTCTTTTTTATGTTTACTTTAAGTTTATTCTGTATATGGTTAACCAATAATAAATAACTGATGAAAGAAAAAGGTAGGATAGGTTGGGGTGAATCAATCTACTGGATTAATCGAGCCATATATCTATTTTTACAGAAGATGAACAATATTCTATAAAAAATATTGCATAATATATTTATTCCATATGATATAATTTATTTCAATTTTTATTCAAAACATGACTGTACAAAAATATCACATAAAATTAACAAAATGTGTCCACAAAGTTAAAACTGTACTCTTCTTGCTTTCTTATTTGCCGTTTCATCAATAACGTCTGATAATTCTAAACATTCAAACAATACCGTCTCTATAGATCCTAGGTCACTAAACCTCCTTTGAGTAATTGACATTCTTAAAAGATTGAGTTTTGAAAAACTTTCACCTGATGTTACATTAACTGGTAATGTCAGAAGAATTCTCAAAACTATAAACAGATTAGGAAATGATAACATTAAGTGTTTTTTTTAAACATAAATTGAGTTTTTTAATGGCTCTGCAACTCTACTGTCCAAAGTTCTCTATGTTAGCAGGTCGTTGAAGAATTCAAGACCATCAATATCCTTAAAACTTGTGATTAATATATTAATTTGAAGAGAAACATATAACTTTTTAATTTCCTCTTCGGTTTTTTCTCGAAATTCACAAATAAATATAAATACATTATTAGGTCTACATTCATTTATACTTTAAAACCTTTTCCAAATAAAATTTAAAACTTTAATAATAATTGAAAGATAAAATTGTATTCTGAACGATTCTTTTGGATTTGTGATTTGTTCATCAGGACTTTCATGATCAAAATGATGAACTTAAATTCTTCTACTCATTATGACTGGAAACTCTGTATCTACATTTACTTTTGCAGCTAAAATGCCTGCATCTTTAATAAATTTACTAAATGACTCATCAGATCTGGCTGCACTTACACATTTATCAAGCTGACGCAAAGCGTTAAAATATTCATTATGTTGTATTGAGGGCACTTCAACATTTTACTTAATAGTACAACATTCTTGTTTTTTTACATCCATTACTGTTTCCAGCCTGTGGCCTGGGTCAGTTTTTTATTCAAGTCATATATTTTCCACTACCGGCTGCTTAGGCCTGTCATAGCTTCATATGCCTTTATAATCTATATTAAGACTAGGACAGGCACAACATCCAGTCCCCGGCCGTTGATTCATCATTGTGAAAGGGTGGACCCACACTTCAACAACAATAAATGTTTAAGCCATGCCGGGAATCGAACCCGGGACCCTTAGCTCAGTAGACATACATGTTACTGACTGAGCTAAGGAGTTGGATTTAATAATACAATAATAATAATAAATGTAATAACTAGTAAAGAACAGACTTTCAAAGACTTGTCCTTGTCTGCCATCTACCGGTCAGTGCTCAAACTTGTACATGCTGCAGCACACTTTAGAGATGGATGACTTATGATGTTGTACATGCTTGAGAGGTTAAATTTCCTTTCGGGTTCATAAAAAGTTAAAACAAATGTGTTAAATTTTTGGGAATAAGTTAATATAATATTATTTATTAACAATTATCACGTTTGCTATTTCAATGCTGATCATTCTACTAAAAATATTGAATGATATTTTAAGTTTATTCTTTAAAAGTGTACCATAAGGAGGCCACCCTAAGGATTTGGCTGCGTGTGTGCATGCACGCACTGCACGCTCACTAAAACCGGCTCTGGTCACTGTTTTCAAAACAAACTTCCCTGTGTTTACCATATTTTTCAGAAGGGATTTTCTTTTTAAACACATTTTAGAGAGTAGTATTGAGGGATAAAAATGGTATATTGTGAAGTCATTCCATTTGGATTTAGAAAACGATAATTTAAGCTTGATGAGGAAATTCATGCAGTTTTTAAGCAACCCAATTTTTAAAATGTAACTATATGAAACCTAAACAGGGATGGTTTAGTCCCTTTACAAAGATTATTATCAAGTATTCACATCTGGTGGGTTGACAGGGTTCTCCGGCATAAGATACTCCATCAGTTCCAGAGCCAGCTGGTGCCACATAACGCATGACTCGCAGAACACGCACTCCACTTTGGATGTGCAGGTGTGTGTACCGACCCATGATGCTCCAAGCATGCACTTGAGCAGTCGGCACACATCTTGCGCCAGCGAAGTCTGTACGCCGTTGTTACGTTCAACCTCCTGGAGCTCCATCTTGCAACAATCAGCAATCAAATATGATTGGTGAGAACCTAGTACCCATGAACAGCTTGCACAGTATTCACTTTATGTCTACATCTGGAATTTGAACAAAATATGCTTTCCCCCAAGTAATCCAGTGCAAGATTGCAGGTGACTCTCCCCAATTTGGAGAAGTGGTGTTTCTGGTCTATAAATCTGAGATTAACAGCCGACTACCAGCAAATGTTGTCACTATCTTCGCCAACATATGGCGGCCACTCGGTCATTAGCTCACTTGTGAGCTGATGCCATGGAGTGTTATATTTACTAATTGTTATCATACAAAGGCTACGCGATATGAACTTGATATGCATATAAATTAAATACATTAAATTTAGTGTTTTATTTATTTTAAAAATTGAATCTGTTCCTAAAGGCCTGTGCAGGGAGCCTGAGATAACTATGGCGGAGCACAGTTTGAGAGATGCTGGTCTAGACTAGCCATACCTGCTGAAGGAGTACATCCAACATCAAGATGCAACAAGAGAGGTTCATTTCGACGTCTGTCTCAAACTCCACATGCCTGGATGTAGGCAACTCATCGTCCGACAAGGGTGATGTGTTGCCAGAATCATCTTCGACCACTGGGGCTGAAAGAATGTCCCACTCAGATACAATCTTCCTTTTGAGTAAAGACGCATCAAGCCTGGGAACTTATTTGGATCAAAGTGATGCTATATGATGAATGTAGTTTATTGGTATGTATTAACATAATGTCAGCAAAGGTTTAATGTAATAAGAAAGGGAAGTAGAGATTAAATAAAATGAAAATCAACATTTGACCAGAGAAAGAATTTTAAATCAGAATGTGAATAAACTATTATAAAAAGAGTGTCGAGGAGACACCCTGAGTTTTAAGCTTTTTTTCATTCTGAGTAAAGCTCAAGTGAGCTTCTCAGAAAGATCTTGACTATCAATTTGAGTTGAGCTGAGCATGAATTAACTAAATGTGTATTCTAAAACTTAACCATTTAAATAAATATCAAATGAATATTAAAGAATTAAAAAAAAGAAGGTTTAAATGAAAATAAGTTAAAGTAGGGTCGGGAATCCCAAGCCATCAAACCCTTAGGGATATTAGAGATTCGAGAATCCAAAAAATATATATATATTTTTCGAAATTTTGAACTGCAATTTGTTTTAGAGCTCTAATATTGTGTATTGTTGGTTCATCCCCAGCATAATTACTTTATGGACTTAACAACCAGAACCCAAATAATTAATTCAAAACTTAACTTAACATAGGTATGAATGTTATAATGAATGCATTTTAGAAATAAATAACAACATTAAGTTAGTATTTCTGTTTTCTATCATTCTATTATATGCATAGTTTTTCCCAAGATTCGGATTCAGGATTCGAAGGTAAAATGAAAATTCGGATTTGGCTTTGTAAACTAGTGGATTCAAACCATATCTAAATAAAAATAAATAAAAAATCTTTGAAATTACACTAGCATTAATATTTTTACGATGAAAAAAATTCGCCAACCCCATATTTCACAAACATTACAGCACAGAAATTGCCTTGTGTAACAATCTCAAATTTGCTGAGCCTATAAAGCCGCCGAGTTTGAACCGGAGTTTCTACCAAAAGTTCGAGTTCGATATTGGAGTGTTCATAGACCTCTACTCTATGTGGAGCTAATGCTGCCAATGTATGTACCAGCATTAATGATTTTTGAATTAACAAGATTTTTTTTCAGTCTTATACCTGTTTAGGTTATGTGTATATGATAATTACTCTAATGTGATAAGGATGAATAAGGAAATATTTTAGAGGTAATCTACACATATTTGAGTGGAAAGACAGTAAGAAACCATTTAGAAAAAACCACCCTCACACCCTCAGTAGACCCGATCAGGATTTGAACCTTGAGCTCCCCGTCATCAGTAGGCCAGTCTAACGCAAGAGTGACACCTTAGAGTCTTACATAATTCTGCCACTGAAGCGGATCTGAACAAATTTAACACAGACATGAATGTCACTTATTACTTACAAATGCTGCTCTTTCTTACACCTTCCTCTTTCTTTATGGGTTTCTCTAACTGTACGGGCTCCTTGGGTAGAGTTTTCATCACTTTCACTCCATCTCCAAACATCGAGAACAGCAGGTGAAGAGGTAATACTATCTCCAGCATTGTTAGAATCTGAGAAACAAGAATATCATATTTAATTTAGGTTTTATTATAATGTAAATTGATAAAAATAAAGCAAAAATTAAAAATTAAACTAATAAGTGCAAATTTAATGTAAAACTAATGTGTGAAGAATACAATACATAAAGGTGACCTTTTTATTTATTTATTTTATCTTCTATAGTAAAAGTAGTCACACACACAAATAGAGTAACATTTCAGCATTGTTGCCTTTATAAAACAAAAAAAGAGGGATGAGCAAAGACATTTTACACAAACACTAAGAAATGAAGTAGTCAGGTATTTGTGTAGAGTATATTTCCTCTTATGTTTTATAAAGGCACAGTGCTGAAATATTAGGCCTACTCTGTTTGTGTGTGTGACTACTTTTACTATAGAAGACAGGATAAAGGAAGAAGATGTCACCTTTGTGCATTGGATTCTTCACACATTTTCTCTTTTTCCCTAGGTGGGCGGTTTTTATTGAATTTTCACTTACGTATTGTATTAGTTTATTTTTATTTTTCCTTTATTTTTTTATCAATTCCTATTATTATCAAATCATTCAGCCATTGGGCCTCCTCATTGTTAAACATATTTAATCTATATGTGTACAAAACTTTGAATAATGTGTGAAGAATACAATACATAAAGGTGACCTTTTTATTTATTTATTTTATCTTCTATAGTAAAAGTAGTCACACACACAAATAGAGTAACATTTCAGCATTGTTGCCTTTATAAAACAAAAAAAGAGGGATGAGCAAAGACATTTTACACAAACACTAAGAAATGAAGTAGTCAGGTATTTGTGTAGAGTATATTTCCTCTTATGTTTTATAAAGGCACAGTGCTGAAATATTAGGCCTACTCTGTTTGTGTGTGTGACTACTTTTACTATAGAAGACAGGATAAAGGAAGAAGATGTCACCTTTGTGCATTGGATTCTTCACACATTTTCTCTTTTTCCCTAGGTGGGCGGTTTTTATTGAATTTTCACTTACGTATTGTATTAGTTTATTTTTATTTTTCCTTTATTTTTTTATCAATTCCTATTATTATCAAATCATTCAGCCATTGGGCCTCCTCATTGTTAAACATATTTAATCTATATGTGTACAAAACTTTGAAACTTTGAATTGGCTTTGGAAAAAATATTAGCTTCAACTTCACTTTGGGGGGAGGGAACTGGCTTCGCCAATAAAAATATTTACAGCTGACATAATCAATTTGTTTTAAAATATTTCCCTTCTGCACAACTATCATCATCATCAACCGTTTCCTGCCTAAGGCCGGATCAGTTTAATGAAATTCCTCCATCTTCCTCCATCCTTGCTCCTTTAATTTCCTCAATTATTCTCCTCTCACTTGAACACTTTCTATTATCTGCTCCTCCTATCTCTTTCATGGCCTCCCTTGCGTTCATTTTCCTACATACTTTATTTCCATTATTTTCTTTGGCATCCTCTCCTTCTCCCTCCTCATTACATGACCATACCATCTCAGTCTTGACTTCCTCTACTTTCTCATTAACTCCCTCTACTCCTACTCTTTCCTGGATAACTTCATTCCTAATCTTATGTCTCCTATTGATAGCTATCATGCTCCTCAAAAACTTCAATCCCATGACCTCCCCTTTCCTAACAGTTATGTACATTACAAATTAATATTCATATGAAAAGATCCAACATAATTGATTTGCATGTTGTGATATTGAATTGTTTTCCCTCAATACATGGGATACATGAGGACGTTTCTCCTGTAAAATTGACTCCAAAGGATATGCTATTTTTCAACAAGTTCAGTGATACCTTATTTAAGTGTCCCAGTCAACAGTGCCAGAGTTCTTGTGAATTATTTCTCGGCAACATATTAGGACTTTCAATCATATTAGAATCAAAAGTAGTTTTAGAAGGCAGCTCACAATCTATGTCCAGTCTATAGAGCCCATCTGTGTTCCTACCATTAACTGTACACTCCTGATCCTGGTAGATTTCACTCTCTTCTGATGAAAAAATAACAACAAGCCCTTCTTTCACCATCTGATTGACTGATAGCTAGTTCAATTTCAAGTTCGGCACATAGACTACATCAGATATTTTTCATTTCTGACTATTATTATTCATCATAACATCTCCACAGCCTTCACGTCTAAGCTTCTCATTGTTTGTTATTGTGACTTCAAGATTTGTTGATTCACCATTAAAATCATAAATCCAATATTTACAAATCATAATGTGTGCAGTAGCTGCAGTCTACATACCAATGCTCAGAACAAGTCTTACTAGGCATAACAGTAAATAAACAACAATTATTTTTGCCCTTTTTATTTTGATTACCACTAGATTGTGACTGGCTACCTTTAGTGAAGTTTTGCGTTTATAAGTTCACCACTTATTTTTGCTCCTGAGCTCTCTAACACCATAACCAATGAGTCAAAGGAACTATGCAGACCACACAATATAACAACTGCAGGCAAGTGGTCCTCTTTAGGGCTACTTATAGCTGTGAGTTGTTGGGCAGTAGACATAATCTTAATCCAATTTGGATGGATGGATGGATGGATAGATGGATGGATGGATGGATGGACGGACGGACGGACGGACGGACGGACGAATGAATGGATGGAAAATTACTCGAGTTAATTTTTACCTGAAGCCAATGCAAAGCTTGTTCTTGAACTTTGGCCGACGTCTTCTTGAAACGAAGGCTGATAAACTTGAACAGTTTCTTAGCATCAAACCCAAGAGGGCTCATGTCACAGTCTAGGATTTTGCTGAAAACAAATATCCAAAACTAATCTTAGCTAACTTTTAGTCATATTTACTAAATCAGAAGAACAGGCCAAATTTATTTTCTTTGCTCTGATTCAAAGTGTTTACTAGCCATATCAAACCAAATCTCTCACTTTTAAGAAAAATTATATTTACAAGTGGCATCAAAATGTAAAAAATATTAATGATCTCCTAACTTCTATACTACTATTTTACAATATGAAAGAAACCCATATTTTCAAAACATAGTCCAATTTTCATAGGGAGGGCATTAACTGACAGATATAAAAGTTACTAGATCTACTTTCGAGAATCAATATGTCAAGTCAAGTCATGTGAGCTGCGGCTTTCACTTTTTATAGATATAGTAATCGACACAGCCTAAATTGAGGTGTATTAGTTTACTATTTGTTGTGTTCTGGATTGTGAATGACAAAACGAGTATTGCAAGGTGTTGTGATTATCTGGTAAACAAATAGAACATATAATGTGCTGACAACATAAACAATGTCAGCATTCCTCACGGTAAATCAGGCCAGAAGGCAGACTAAAAAGTACTGTATCCCAGCTAACAGGGCTGACTAATCACCAACGAGTCTAGGGGGTCTTTCTCCCCGTTTTTGGGGCTACGCGGTTTAGGACGCTGGATCACTAGTACCTGTATTGGAGGGCTATCATCGAGCCCAAGGTACCAGGGTTCATTAACCATGTAGGGATCGCCTAGGGGTCAGTCAGGCCATTGGTTAAGCATTACTTGAATACTTCGTTCGGTCATGATCTTATAATTAAATCTATTAAGTTTTTCCATATCTTTTAATATCTCTTATCAACATCACATTTTGTAATATACATATTAGTGCAAATAAAAACCATAAAAACCTAAGCCGGATATCAATTATGTGCCTACACAAACATAATCCAGTCACTTCCCCCATCCTTGTCTGCAACCCATCCTAACAACATTAGGCCCAAAATAAGAAGAAGGGGGGTGGTGACAATATTATAAATAGGTGATTATAAAATAACACTAATAATATCGTACAATGTTATCAATGATGACAAGCAAAAATAGTTTGTATTTTCTAAAAGGCCCTTCACATGAAAATTGAGTTGTATATTGGTAAATGTGATTAAATAATAGACAAAATAATGACAACATAAGAATGTTAAGAAGAGAAAAAGACAATTACATCTATTAATCATGCAAACAGTTAATTTCAAATTATATTAATTAAATTAATTAATGAGAGCACACTTCAGATATCACTAATGCAGATAAAACAATAGCTTAGCTTATATTCACAGTTGGTTACTCCGCACTTGGGAGTTGATTAAATTATATATATATATATCACCAGTCAACGAGATCCCCGAGTGGGCCAACTTCCACAAGCCCACACCAAAATCAACAAGGTCTTAAGGAATCTACAGACAACCTTCAAATCCACTTCAGTACAAAAATAAACTCCGCTATCTCCGGACCAGCGGATGGAGAGGTAACCCAACAACTTGCCGAGAGATAACAAGAAAGCATCCAGCGGTGCATGTCAACTTATGATTTAAGGTTGGATGTGTGTGGATGAAGCTAGTTGAATTAGTGCTTCTGTTTGTTTAAGGAAGTAAAAAAGAAAAAGATGCATAGCAAAATCAGTGATTGAACTAAAAACATACATGCATTTCCAGGCAATGGTAGAGCACACATAAATATTACATCCATTACTGTTTCCAGCCTGGGGCCTTGGTCAGTTTTTTATTAGAGATATCACGATACCCGTTTTTCTCGAGTCTGATTCTTAAGTTCAGCCTCAATTCTTCGATTCTCGATTCCAGCTTCAATTCTCGATTTCAATTCTTAAGTTCAGCCTTGATTCTTTGATTCTCGATTCCAATTCTCAATCTCAGCCTTTATTCTTTGACTCTCGATTCCGATTCTCAGTTTCAACCTCGATTCTTTGACTCTCGATTCCGATTCTCAGTTTCAGCCTCGATTCTTTGACTCTCAATTCCAATTCTTAATTTCAGCCTTGATTCTCGATTCTTAAGTTCAGCCTCGATTATTCGATTCTCTATTCCGATTCTTGGACATTTCCTTTTTCATTATTTTTCCAAGCATTATTGCATAGAAAATCTAACGTGCCTGATACCCCATTCCCCCATCAATGCGAAACTTTGACTTGACCATTACAACATATGATCGCTTGAAACCTTAAACTCACAATCTTATCGATATTTACTAAACACACTAAAAGTCTTCAAAACTAAAAATTCAAATAAACTCAAAGTTAATTAAATAAATTCCGGATTTTATAATGGAAAGAAGACCACATTTCACACGTTACAAAAATTTCAAGTCATCCACCATAACCGATCCTACACACGTTAGCTCACCAGAAATTAATGAAGTTTTGGCAACGATATATCAATAATCTATTGAATTAAAATAAATATAACTTTTTTTGCTCCATTTTTATTAACTACATCGATTTTTGTTCTATTTTTATTAAACTTGTCTTATTCAAACAGCTAAATAAAACATTAAAGATTGAAAAGCAAAAGAGAATATAATTACAGGCGAGCGGCCATTTTAATTTAATAGGAATATCGTATTTTTTGATACACACGGTGTGATATATCAATTAATGATAGATATATTGATATATTACAGAAAATTGCCATTCTAGTCTACGTATTATATGCCAATTGTTTGTTTAGAATCGAGTTCTATATTCTGAAAGTCTCATTTAACTCTTACTTTAAAAAAAGTGTGTCAAAATTGATATTTTTTACCTCTTTATACTGTCATAATGTCAGGTTGTATATTATATTCGAGACCATTTATTTTTTATGTAGAGCACCTCAAAATGTATTATATTCGGGATCATACTATATTCAGAACATTACGGTATATTTACAATATGCCGGTATTTAAGTGAAACGGCAACTAAATTAATATTAGAGATAATTGATTATTAACTATTTTGAATGTTGCCATTTTGTTTAGTTACCAGTTTTATTGAGAACTAAGACTCGAGTATCGAGAATTGTAATATTAAGATTGATTTTCGATTCTTTTGATACCAGTAAGAATCGAGGTTATCGAGGAAGCTAGTTTGACAGCCGTATTTTTTATTCAAGTCATATGTTTTCCACTACCGGCTGGCTAGGCTTGTCGTATACACATAAACATAGTCACTAACATAATGAATTTTGGGTTTAAAACTTTGATTCTAAAGATGGGACCCTTGAATCCTTGAATTCTCTAGTATTCGAGAGATATGATATTCGTAAGAACATCAAAAGAGTACCAATATCTCAAATACAATTAAAAAGATTTAAAAAAATAAAAACAAGAACAAAAATGTATCAATATACCTAATTAATTTATATTAAAAATTGTTCTATCTATTTGTTGTTTACAACATAATAAACATGACCAACAAATATCATTTGTCAGTGGCACCAAACCTTAAACAACTTTTTTTATTATCAATTTTAAATATTTTCACTTTAACTAAAATTGTAACTTTTTAAAGAATCAAACATTCAAATTTGAATTCGAGATTCGAAAGAAAATTTAAGATAATAAATATTATGAATTTGTCTAAGACTACACCCTAAGCATGATTAATAATCTGATAGCACACCAATGATCTTCTGCTTAGCATTCATTAGATCTTGGGAGTATAATGTTGGTGTCTAATTGACTAATATACAATCCAAACGAGTATGTTAATGTTTAATAACTAATAAGCAACACATTAACACCTGAGAGGAAGGTGACATTAAATTGCAACGAGGGAAGAGTGTGAGTAGCAGGAGCATTCTACTACATTTCAATTTTCATAGGAAGAGCCTTTCAGGAATAACAAACATATTATTTTGCGGTCAACATTGATAACATTTTACTATTTTGTTAGTGTTATTTTATAGTTATTGGTGATATCTATTAAAAATTACAGCTTCAGATCACGACTTGACATATAAAATACGTCAAAGTAGATCTAGTAGCGTTCATAGCCGTCAGATAAGAGCCTTCCCATGATAATTGGACTGTATACTGATTTCACTACACATGACATACCTGAGTAGTATTTTCAACTCATGCAGCTCCTTCTCGGGCACATCATTAACCATAGCTTCCATCCAGTGGGGCATGACATAATCCCAAATCTCAGGGGTGATTATTTCATACGGTACCAAGCAAAACAAGCGGTTCAGCCCTTCCTTCAGATGAATTGTTCTGGAGACTAGCGTGTCCCTATATAGCAATGATTTAGTTAAATATAACACAGATAACATCTATTAAAATTAATAATAAAAACCTAAAATCCAAGAAAATGCACACAAATAAATCCTTTTACTTTTCAAAAGTTTAAATTTTATCATTAGTAAATCATTCATTGGTAGTTTATTTATTCAATGCGTCTCAATATCCATTTGGGTTAGATGCATATACTGGTATGTTTAGACTAATTTTTATTTTATTAGCGTCTTACTACCAGTTCAGGTTTTCACATTTGTACTAATTACTAGGGGTGGACGGGATCCAGAACCCTCGGGAAAAGTTCGGTAATCTATCAATTCCCGTAGGTCGGGCGGGATTTACCTTCCCCCCTTCCATAAAAAGTTTCGGGCGGGAAACAAAACATAGTACTCCAGGAAACAAAATAAAAGCGTGGGGCGCTTGTGTTCTAGCTATTACTGCTGGAATGGGGAGGGGATTATTTTACCACTTGTGGAGGGACAAACAAGTTGGGAAGCGCGTGACTTATTGTACTCGGTCTATCAACAGTTATTTGTTGGGTTCAACAAGTGAAAGAGCTTGAAAGATTAATATTATATTATCTTTTGAGGTGTGGAAATGAGAGGAAGAGAGAGGGTTAAGGAAGTAGCTTGCCAAGGTCAACCATTTGTGTGGGATCAGCATCAGACAGGGAGTAGAGTATAAGGGGTGCTAAACTATCACCTTTAAGGGGCGTAAAACTTTGAGAGAACATTTAAGAAAAGTGAAAGAAGTTTTAAACCTAGATAATATTTTGCAGTTTCATACTCAGAGCAAATTGAAGAGGTGCCAAACATTATGTCTTGTAGTATTTTTTGCACTATGCAAATAAATAAATATAAAACACCATTTTCGAAAGAAATTAACTAATAATAATTTCCATCAAAAAGGTAATAAAATCAAGTATTTTATTAATTGTATTATCAGATGTTAATTCAAAATTTTGCTATTTGATTCGATAAAAAAAAATTCTATTTGTAACCACTTCTATTTATTTTACTATGTTATTTTTTACTACCTTTAGCAACATTTTTTAGCACTGTATCTATTACTCATTCCAGTTATACACCTATGTTCTAATTACTCTAGTGTGTTAGGAATAAGGAAGATTGAATTTAGAGGTGTGCCTGCATTTGCGTGGATAGAGTGGGAAACCATTCAGGAAAAACCACCCTTAGTACACCCGGCCAAGATCAAACTAAATATCTCCGTCATCAGCAGTCTAGTCTATTGCGAAAGTGATGCCTTGGACCACTGAAGTGGGGATTTTAATAATATTATAACTTTAACAAGTTTTACCATATTACTTTGGAAATCAATATATTTTAAGTCTAAGATTATTCTAAAGAGTAATTTTAAAATTTCCCGTTCCCGTCCCGAATCCCGATATTTTGACTCATTTCCCATCCTGTTCCCGTCCCGAAATAAAAAAATTCACTCCCATCCATCCATACTAATTACACTAATTGGTTAGGGAAGATTGAAGGTTGAACTTACAGGAAGTATGCCCACATTTGCTTGGACAGACTGGAAAACCTTCTAGGGGAAACCATCCTAAGTACACCGATCGGGATCAAACCATGATCTCCTCATAGTTGGCAGTCTAATCTATTGTGAGAGAAGTACCTTTAGACCAGGCGGCCACCGAAGCAGGTCTTTATTTATTCATCACATTTCAATATCCATTAGGGTTAACATCAATGTTGTAAGAATAAATAAGGTTGAATTTTGTGTTGAAGGAGTTTGAAAAAAAACCACCCTCAGTATACCCAATCAGGATTCAAACCCCGACCTCCCCGTTCTCAGCAAACCAGTCAATTGCAGTGATGCCTTGTATTCTTTAATTTCTGTTTTCCTCATTGAGTGAATGAAGCATAAATAAAAAGTGTACAAAACTTGTTTTTAATATTCTATTGCAATTGGTTATCAATGTTCTAGGTGTATTGTTTGAGGCACACAAATATTTGTCCAGAACCAACCATTTACATTATAATAAACGTACCAATGACCCCCGACACGGGAGTAGTCAGGTGGATGTGGTAGCAAACAGGAGACAAACACCTTGAAGTGTGAGGCACACACTTCTGCCAACCATCCCCGCACAAACTCTGTCTTCAACCTCTCCAGGGTACTCTCTTGGTCTGCAACAAGGGAGGCTTTGTCAAGATTGAGGGAAAGTCAGAAGTTCAAGTTGGTGGAGGTCTTTTGGTAGTTTACATTTTTGCCCCCTTAAATGATTTATAAGGCCCAAAAGGACAAAATATGTGTTTTGAAAGTGTGTGATATTTTCTGCTATCATCAACTCTTTCCAACTTGTGACCGAGTTTGTTCAGTAAAATGACTCCTTATACCTTTGTCCTTACACCATTTTTTCTAATTTATTTGTTTCCATTATTCTCTTCCCACTCATTCACCTTTTTTTTAAGGGTATGTGGGCTCAAGTATTTTTTAAATTCGAGTCAATCCCGAGCATGCTTTTCATAAAGCTTCCGAGTAGTTAGTCGATCTCAAACTTCGGTTGAATAAATATGTGAGTTTAAAACCTAGTTAAGTTGATAAAAAACAAATATGTATTAAACTTGTTTTGAATAGTTTGTCGCGACCCTATGTTTATAACAATGAACTTTGGTTGGTAATTTAAAATTTTATATTTTAAGCACATTTTTTAACATTGTAGTTTCACAGAATTTTATCCAGAAATTATCAGAACAGTTCATGTTTGATTTAATAATCTAGAAAGTCTTTATTTTAAATTGGCTTCACTTCAATCTGAATAGGCATTCACAGGTTAATTTAAGCTCTCTCTCTCTCGCTCCCACCCTGTGAAGTTTGACCTTGAAATGTTGTGAGGACTGGGAAAAAGCAAACTGAATGTTCCTGACACAGTTAATAGCTGCACATGTGTGAAAACCAATTACTGACAGTATAGTAACTGACCAATAAAATCTACACAACCTAATGTAAATAACCCAGCGAGCATGACAATAAACATGATCATTACAAGTTTTAAAAAATCAAGCCATAATAAATTATAGAATTAACTTTTAAATATACTCTAATAAAAACAGAAATATTAGGTTTGACATCAATCAACATCGTCGTACATTTGTTCACTTGGTGCTGATCTCCTACCAGAGAGAAGTTAGAGCATTACTAATTTTTTAAGATATACATGATACACTTTTGCATTAAGCTGTACTTGATAATGTCTTGCACAAAGATTATTTGTGCTCTACCAGCCCTACATAAAGATGACTTTCCTACAGCTTCTTTATTTACTCTTCATACCTTCCTCCACTCAACAAACAGTTGAATGACAAATCTACACAATACCCTCTTTGTTGGGTTTATCTCACCCCCAACCCTCCCCCCTATCTCCTTAACTATGCATTAATTCACAAAGCACACCCTCAGCAGTAGCAAGATGAGTAAACAATGAGACATTCATCACAAGTCACGCAATGTAAGGCAAAGAAATAACCTTTTTCAAGAATCTTGAAATAGTGAGCTGATTAATCTGTTGAGTCTGATCCCAAGAAGCTATTTGAGGCTCTTCCTCATCTTTCATTAGGTGGGCTTGATTCGTTTTCATGTCTTTCCTCATTTTTTTCATGTTCTATGTTTTAAGAAATTATTTTAGCCATTATATCTCATTATTATACATTAAATGAAGCAAATGTAATAATGGTAGACTACTCACCCTCAAATGAGTATGAAGTGACATCAAACCAATGGAAAAACATGGAAAGGAGTCGACCGAGTGTCTCCACGGGCGTGGTGTCATTGGGTGTGCATAGTCCCACCAGCAGCCACACCCCATATCTACCCAGCAGCTGACGCTCCTCCAACGAGATAGGATCCTCTGTGGACAGCACGTTCAGTAATGTGGCTTTTGTGTGGATATCAGCAGGGTCCTTGTTGCTGTCTGAGTTGATGGGCTTCGCCTCTTTCAACAAACTGAAACCAGTACAACAAGGCTACATGTTTACTGTCTATAACCAGAGATTTCAAGAACAAAATAGTTAGAAAAGTGAGATTTCGCTTTGCAGATGTTTTTAGACTGCATCTTTCTACCCCTTTGGGTTAGTCCAACATGTACTTTTTATTTTATTTCTTTTTTAGCACTATGCATTACCATCCAATCTGGTTGTTTGTTTAGGTAATAATTACACTAATGGGCCAGGGATGAGGAAGGTGTAATTCAGATGAAGTGTACCCACATTTGCATAAAAAGAGAGAGTGGGAAACCATTTAGGAAAAAAAACCTTCAGTACATACAACTGAGATCGAACCACGATCTCCCCATCATCAGCGGTCTAAGCAATTGCGAAAATAGTGCCTTAGACCACGTGGTCACAGAAGCAGGTCTTGATAGTATAAAACATGCTTGGTCTTTGTTGAGGGAACCCCACTTTGATTCTCGTTGGTTTAACAAATGCAACTTGGCAATATTGTACATACTATCAGTTATTTTAAGTGTTCAGAGTCCCCAGTAAAACCTCCTAACCTGACAATGGACTCGACCATGTATGTTTGCATCTCAGCGTTCATGTCCCCCAGCTGCGGCAGGCTTGTGTGCACAATGTGGTCCCCACCGCGACGATTGTTGTGGCGAATGTTGTGGCACTGCTGGCAGTACCGGATGGGGTGGTTCCCGTTGTAACTGGCGCACTCTGTCGAGAAACATATGGACACGGCGTATTTGTCCAACGCCCTACAGTTCTGTTAATATAAACACATCAGACACTTGACATAAAATCTCAGTGTGCATCAAATTTTTAAAAGAGTAAAAACTGAGTTGGAGTCGGTCATTAAAACAAGATGAAAAAATGAAAAAATAATTGCTTGTAAAATACTCTCGTTAATGAATTAAGAGATGATGAATAGTAAGAAGTGTTGTGTCGTCGTGTGTTTCCAAGGTAAGCAGAGTTTGTTATAACTGTACTTGTGGTATGTTCTCACCAACTATGTCTCCACTTGACCAATCACACATAGACTCTGCTCTACATCCTTTCATTAGAATATATTAGGATCGTCCAAATATGCATTTTTCACTTTAAGTTGAGTTTGAATGAAATTGGGGTGTTTTTTTTTAGTTCAGGTATTATAGAGCAATATTTGTACAAGAAATATTTCAAGTTGAATTTCTGTAATGAATTCATGCATAAATCATAAATAAGTTCAAACATAATTCTTTTAAAATTGCTATGTTTTTTTTCATTTTTTTTCTGTGAAAAAATGTATGGTCACAAAAATTCAAATTTTCAAGTAAACTTAATATAATGATTGTATTTTTTTAACTAGAAAAAATGAAATATTGAAGGACACTATTTGTAATGATGAAATAATATATTAAAATCGAACTAAACTAGGGAATTTTGAGTACTCAAATTTTTAAGGTTTTGTAAAAGTCTTCAGAGTCAAGTTTGAGGAGCTACAGAAACTCGACTCAAACTCAAAATTTTGAGTACATGCACACCCCTAGCATATGTTCTTGTTGATACCTGACCAATGAGTGTTTTAATGAGTGATGAGAACAATTCAACAATACAGTTTCAACAAACTCTGACTAGCCTGGCATACATAACCACACTACTGATGATAGTAAACCAAAATATTTTTATTAGAGAAATCCAGCAACTTCCAGTGTTCTTGAAAATGTTTACTGTCTACACATGTGCATTAGTTGAATAAGCATCCCAGACGTGCCTTGTTCTCGCAGGTCATGGATACTTGTTGCATCGGATGCAGTATGTCAAAGAACATCTGGTTTGGATGTTCTCTGTGTATTTCGTTGGCACATTCTATACACAGGTATAGAGGTGGAGCACTGTCGCTGGCAAATGTTATTGAGATGCAGTGGTCGTAGCAAACCTTCGCAGCTTCTGCGTTGCCCTGGTTAGGGCACATGTCACGCTGGCAGACAAACGGCACCAAATCTACAGCAGGGGAAAAACAAGAAATTTATTGTTCAAGTTTAAAAATAAGCTTGCTCTTTGAACAGAAAAAAATTGGCAAAACAATTCCAATGTAAATTGTATTTGTAAAGAAAAAAAATACTACTTTTGAGAACAAGTAGTTATTTGGATTTAATAAAGATAAAAAAGGGGTTGAATGAGTTTCCAATTGTTTTGCAACTCCGAATATTGTGGTGAATATTATACAAGGACACACTTTGGTTGTCAAATGGTCTAAGAAGTCACTCTTGCAATAGACTGGACTGTCGATTACAGGGAGGTCGGGGTTCAAATCCAGGTTAGGGGTAGGGATGGTGGCTTTCCTTCAATGGTTTCACCCCCTCCCAGCAAATGTGGATACACTTCCTCTAAATTAGTCTTCCTCATCCCTAGCACATTTTTGTTAACAATATATATGCATACATCCCAAATAGGAAGTGAAACATGGGGACAAAAAAATATATAAATCCAGTATAATATTTAAGTGAACTTAGATGTGGCTAGAATGAAATATTACTCGTAAACTTCTGCAGCACAACCCTGCGGTCAAAGAGGTTGGGGTTGAAGGTTGGCCAGTAGTAAAAGAGAAGTTTTGCTGCCGAGGCTCGGGCCCCAGGGGTCCCATAAGCAATAACACACAGCAAGTCCTTCACTACATTCTTCTTGTTGGTCATCAAACATTCCAGAAGTTGGCAGTGATGTGCTGAGAACATTTACATCCCATCAGTAAACTCGGGTGTAGAAAACTAGTCCTCATTCCAACTATATATGAAATAATTATTTAGGTTTTATCAGTTAATACTGTCGTGTTACAATGTAGAGTGATTTGAGTCCTATAACTCTCTTTTTCAGGGCTGTATTGGCACATTTAGTCCAATTTTCATAGTAAGAACCATATATGACAGCTAGAAAAGTTACTGGATCTACTTTCACATGGCTATAAGCCAAATAATGTGTTCTGAAGCTGTCACTTTTAATAGATATTATCAGTAATTATAAAATAACAATAATAATATTATAAAATCTATCAATGCTGACCACAAAAAAAAAAGTTTATATTTTCTAAAAGGACCTTCCTATAAAAATTGGATTGTAAAAACAAACTATTAAGAATCAAATAGCCAAAGCTATTATTTATGCTCTTAGTGAGGATTACTCCATCTAGATATCATATTCTGATAATTGAAAAATGACAGGTTCGATTCTCGTGTCCAGGTGTCATTTTTCAATTTTCAGAATAAACTATTAAGAGATGAACACTCTCGAGCTAAAAACTCTTTGAATAAAAGTTTATAGAAAACTCGATACATCAACACTCAACTGTCCCCTTTAGGTGGACCTGGTTATTTTAATGACATTATATAAAGATGATACCTGGGTTATCTGAGTACTGAAACACCATCATGATTATTGCTGCAACTGATTGACTGGCATAATTTTCTTCCTCGTTAGCACATCTCGCTGAAAACAAAATACATAATTGTATTTAATTACTTATAAAACTGGATTATGAATGTGCACTTAATAAAGAAAATTCAAACTACACTTTACACAAACACTTTAAGGATCAGTGTATATTTATTTCACAAATAATTTTTATTTATTATGACTGTGCTGGTTTTTAGTGACTACTATAGATAATATGAGGAAGGGAAAATTTAATTAAATTCTTCTCTTTTTTCCCTAAATACAAAAAGGAAATAAGATATGAAAAAATACCCTTCCAATACACCCGGCCTTCATGAACTGATCAAGCGTGCTAGAAAACACAATATTGAAACTAAATAGTTAAAGTTTTTGTGAGAATATTAAATAAATGGTCTGACACCTTAGCTCAGTCGGTAGAACGTCTGTCTACTGAGCTAAGGGTTCTTGGTTCAATTTTTGGCATGTCCGAAAAATTTATCATTGATGAAATGTGGATTTCCCTTTTCACAGAGAAGAAATAACGGCTGAGGGCTGAATAATGTGTCTATTCTAATTTTAAGTTAGTTTTGTAAAATGTGTGCTGATTTAATAAGTTGGTTCAGAGAGATTACATTAAATATCTCAAATAAAATGGTGGAGGGGTGGGGGAAAAGGGACTCACAGATTGAAATATTAACAAAATAAGTGAGAGCTGCAGGTTTAATATTATTCTTTTGACATCAGCATGATGGTCAAATTAGCAAATATACTCAAAACCTGAAATTGTGATTAACTTAATGGCCACTAGAATGGGTATAATCTATCATTTATAGCATTACAGACAGCCCCTTGAGGAGATTCAACATCACAGTCAGTTGGAACGGCATCTAGGTCACTAATAATAACAATGGTGTGTCTGAGCTACATCAATCTGTAGTTCAATTTGCAGAAAGATTAGCCAGTACTTATTTGTCGTTGCCTAAGGAACGCCCGACTTTAACAATTGTACATCCATTTCGTGGAAGTTCTTTCCATGTCCCGGTGAGGTAAGAGAATGATGGTAGTGATTATGACAGAGTCAATGAAGATCTTAACCGAACTTAAGCCTAACTAACCATACCTTGTTGACTATGGTAATTATTCTCCTTTCAAGAAGAATCCTTGGGTACCAGCTGGTAATTGAGCCCAAGACCTCTAAGTTAGCTCTTATCACAATACTACTAGGATAGTTATCTAGGTCACTGATTGTCTCCATAAAGCAGTGAAAGTTAAAGGTGACTTACTGATTGTGAAGGAGAGTATGTAGAAGCAGAGAGAGTGAACAATCTCTTGGTGTAATGACTCTGGGAGGACTGACATTGTGGAGGCTACGAGGTAGGGCAGAGCATCAATCATATCGTGCTCCAGGAACGGCAGCAGACATACCATACACTGTAGCATTGACTGTCCAAACACTGAAATATAGGACACAAAACTAAATGTGCCACTCTCACATTAAGTACATATAGATTTTCTACACAATTAAGTCGGGTGACAATCAATGGAGAAAATCTGAAACCATAGTTTATGATTTAATATTTTCTCTAACAAATGAAAGAATATATAATAGATGGTCAATGGTCGAGTGGTCTAATGCTTCACTCGCAATAGACTGGACTGCCAATGACAGGGAGATCGGAGTTCAAATCCTGGCCAGATGTACTGTGGGTGGGTTTTACTCAATGGTTTTCCATACTTCCTCCATGCAAATTTGGGTACACTACTTTTAAATTCAACCTTTATCATCCCTGACACATTAGCGTGACTAGTAATTCAACCTGAACTGTTAGTGAAACATGATGACAAAAAACTAAAATAGAAATAGTTAAATTCACTTGGCATACAAAATAGTTTAAAAAACGTAAAAGTATCTATTTTCGATTAAAGTCTTTCTTTATAAGGAGTGTGCACAATTTTTATGCCAAGTGGCTGGCAACAGAGCTGTATACTGTAAATGTTTAATTAAATGCGTGGAATGCTATGAAGCACACTAAACTAAACATAGTTAGGAATATAAATTGCAAATAGCTAATCTTAAAGATAATTTTGCTAGTTATTAGAAAAAAATTAGTCGATAATGTAAAAAGTACCCTAAAGTTTGAAACAATACAAAACAACAATTAAAGAACAGACTAACCAAAGTGGTATTGTATATAATACTGTACTGACCGTGCAACCCATACTGGACCAGGGGTACGACATCTACCAGTTGTACCACAGCGTTGTACAGGCCCTTGTAATCCAAGTTGGGATAAAGACCCATTCGGACAGAATCCTTCTCTTTCAGCTTGAGCATCTCAATGGGAGAGCCGGGTACATCCTTGAGAACCGCTACATCAACACAGAGAGTTGTTAACGACAACAAACAGGTTACTGTGTAGGCTATTACCCGTTGGGGCCACACTAATAGTGCTCTCTTAATAAGTATGAAACTAGAGACCTAGGCTATGTATGTGGTAGTAAAAAAAAAAAAGACAAGGATATGGTACAGAAAGAACATAGAGAAGTTTTTATTTGTCCATTTGACAATAGCAGAAACATGGACAATACAATCTAGTAGTAGAAAATACAGAAAGTTAGCCACTCACTCAGTAAGGTTTGTGAGAAGTACTTGAGAGTGTTGGCGACATCAAGTCCTGATGGCACTGGCATGATACCATGCAACAGCCGAAGTTGGTAATCGTGAAGATTACGAATTTTTGCAGTGACTGTAAGAGCAATTGTGAACAAAGAACAAATTGCAAATTACTTAGCCAGTTTAATATGGGTCTAGAACATTGAAATCAAACATAAGCAACTCAGAAAGAATTCCATTGTTTGATGGGTATATTTAACTTTAAAAAAAATTAAAATGAAACAATTAAACCAATATTTTTATGTCCACACAAGTAGTTCCCCCCCCCCCCTTTTTTTTCCAATTTGATTTTCTTTGCTTAAATAAATAAATATTAGGGGCTTATTTCATCAACAATCTTTGAACAAGATATGATATCGAAATCAAATTGAAAGATCACTAAAAAGATTAGCTGCACCCCCCTCCCCCATCAAGTTGTAAATAAAGTTCCTGAGGGTAGTTAGGATGGGCAATAAGACACTACACACAAAAATAAAAAGATGGTTTAAGTTACTTAGGTTGGCAGTTTTGGCTTCTGTTTATATTGGGCAGATAGTGAATGTCTTATGTTAATCTTGTGCACACTAATTCAGCTTAGAATATGCACTGTCATTGGTGGATAACTAGTCCATAAGAAGAGATTGACTCCAGAGTAACAAATGTATTTGTACAAAGAATCCTAATCAAAAGTCCATAGTCCGAAGCACTTTGTATAAGGATTTGTCTACCTACCCTGTAAGCTCTGTATCCTTATAGATTCACAGAGTTTGGTCACAAAATTAAAATTAATATGGACTTAAGAACATCCTAAGTCCATATGATTTTTAACATTGTGCACAAAACTTTGTGCCCTTAACCTTATGACATTGTGTCAATCGATGGAATACTTTGGTCAATCAAACTTGTATTGTACATTCATAAGTGTTTCCAGTCTGTGGCCTAAGTCAGTTTTTTTATTCATTACCAGCTTGCTCAGCCTGTCATAGCTTCATATGCCTTATTATCTATTTTAAGACTAGAACAGGTACAACATCCATTCCTCATCCGCCAATTTATAAATGTGAAAGGGTATACCTATATTTTCATCAATGATACATTTTCGGCCATGCCGAGAATTGAACCCGGGACCTTTAGCTCAGTAGGCAGACACACTAACGACGATAAATCAAACTCATTGAAATAAAATTATCAAGGTTTAAGAAAAATCAATAAATACATTACATTAAAATTTTCATAATTTTACTTTTTGTTTAAGAGTAGTGTTTTCTATTTAAAATGACAATGGCCTTAATCAATTGAATAATTTTTTAGGAATCGCTATTCAAGGTAGATAAATCAAAACACATTATGTTAAAATAAAATGGTAATTTAATTGTTTCCCTTACTATCACTGATGCTTTCATTTTGATTCGTAACAATGTTAATTTATTTTTCTATCTGTGAATGGTGCCTCGTGGTCATCCATAGCCCACAGTCGTCAAGAAAGTAGTTCTAGAGTGCTACAAACTATGACTCTGTGTACAGAACAATTTGTCACTGAGGAGACAATCTCTATTAAAAGACAACATACCATATGGATACAGATTATGTTGGAACCTTAATTTTCTTAAGGACTGTTGCTACAAAACTACGGAGAGGCAATCAGAGGTAGGCAGATAAATTAACAAAGATTGAGAGTTGAAATGAAAGCTTAATGGTAGTAAAGGTAAATGTCACAATTTTTGTAAACGTATTGTGTTTTCATTTAGCTTCCTTTAATAATAATATAAGTTATAGAAAACTTATTTTTAATTTTTATTTATCTAACGTGAACTTTCTGAACTGATTGATATCAGCCCACAACTTATAAACTAACTTAAAACTAGAACAGACACACAACACCCAGCCATTCATTCATCAATAAGAAAGGTGGAACCAACATTTTACCCATGACAAATTTTTCAACCAGGAATTGAGCTCGGGATTCTTAACTCAGTAGACAGAGCTATGGTGTCTTTATTTATTTAGCACCGAGTCTTAGTCTACTATCCATTCGGGTTATACGCTGCTAAAGTGTTAACGACTCCAAAAAAAAAAAAGAAAAAATCATGAAAATGTTTATGTTTATTGAATTTCTTGAAATTATTTTATTTGAGTGAGGATAAAGAGCTTACGGTGTATGTAGATGAGGCTTTACATTTATGGAAATGACATCTTTAGGCTAATGGAGATAGATCTATAAAATATGTATTGTGAATACATTTTACAATAAGTACTTACATGCTGCTGCTCTTGTCCCCATTATGTCAGATTTATATATTTAGGTTATATAAACTATGGTTAGTACCAGTGAAACGATATCAAGGAGCTTATGTCGCATTTGTTTGTATTCTATTTTACATTCCAAAATGATCTAGGTTTACTAGACATTTAATAGAAGCGGGCAGCCAAGCTGACCAACAGTTTCGTTAGCACTACTCTGAAGTTACAACATTATCAAGCTATATGATTAAAAATTGTGATGTTTTCTTAATACTAAATTTGGTATAATGAATTTAATTGGTTTATTTTTAATAAGAATTAACAAAAATCTCAAACTTATACAATTTTACACTTATAAAAGTAGGAATGAAAATTTATAATAGTTGGCAATGCCTCAGCGCTTGCTGAGTGAAAATTTATTGATTCTGCAAGGATTTAAGTGTTGACCACAAGGGGAATAAAGTATATGGAGGTAAGTTATTTATAAATTTTTTAATTCGCTTGTTAAATTCATTTATATATATATATATCAGGATACAGAGTGACCGGGCCGCACAGCCACATGTAAGAGCCAAACCTACTACTGCTCTCTCCACATGTGCAACCAAGTTAAACTAGTAGGGATGGGCTGTAACTTTAAGTGTGTACATAAAGTCGAAACCTATGCACTTTAAGATGAGTGGTAGTTTGAAGGAAATATTTACTATATCAAATGGGGAACAGGTGTTTTCTTATTTAGGCTTGGTTTATATTCATGCATAATTCATAACTAATAGCGAATAGTGTATAGTGTATAGTGCGCAAGAAGTTGAAATACATTATTTTAAATGATGGCGTCTATAATCGATTTATAGTGAATAGTGAAATAGTTCACAGTGCATAAAGTTGATTTAACTTTAACTTTTCTTATACGTTATGCACGAGTTGTGAAACGATATTCTCGCGAGAAAAATCTAGCCAATAGGATTTATGGAAAACATAATTCGATATTTTTCAAATATTATTTTATAAGTTAGAAGTTGGTCGCCATATTGGGCTTTAATTATCGTTAAATAGTTTTATATTGTGATTTTAACTTGAAAATGAGTGAAAATGAAAGTGACAATGAATATACGGTTGAATTTACAGAAGATGGTTTTGTGTCTGTTGCTTGGGGGAGGAACCCCACACCTCCTATTAATGTAGTTTTTGTACTTGCCTTGGTCACTTGGGAATTTTTATGGTTTAAAACACCAGGAGTTGGAAAATTCATTGTCTAAACCCACATAACCCCCCTCCAAAAAATACATTTCGTGCAACGCCCTTGTACTCTAGCCTCATTTCATTCAACCACTAAACCAGATTGTCCTCAAATGAAGATAAATAATTCAAACATACTATTAAATATAGAAGGATGGGTTCTATAAAATTCATTTACCCGTGATGATAAAAAGCCAGAAATGCAATTCTAGATGGTCTGCCATTAAATGCTAAATATATAAATTCAGATTAATACTATTTAGTAAACAGTACCAATATTTATCTCTCAGATTATAATACAGCTAGTAAAATTGACGTGTTAAAGGTAACAAGGATATTATATTTATAAATATGTAAATTATTTTGAAGACTAATGATTAACATATCCATATAGGTAGTATCCTTAAAATACCACGCGCGCAAGGAGATCACCTCTCAAACAAATGACAATCGTTATGAATGTCTTATTCACTACGTTGCATTATAAACCTTAGTAATTTTCTTATGAATTGTGCACTATACACTATGCGCTGTTCACTATTAGTTATGAGTTATGCATGAATATAAACTAAGCCTTAGCTACTGTGTAAAATACTTATGAAGGTAAAAGCGTTGTGTTTGAATATACAACAGTTGAGATAACATTTTCCGATATTTGGGATTTATTTCATTTAGAAAAAATATTGTTAAAACTCACACTGGATTTATCTATAAAAGTGTATACCCTGCATCTATAGAGCATCTGAATGTATCCTTAGCTGTTAATATAATATTTTTTATTTTATGAATATATTAGCCCTTGAAACACTGAATAACCAAGGTATTTATGTCAGTGGCGGAACTATCCGATTTTTAGTGTTATTTGCCAAGTGGTGCACAATTAGTAATTTTAAACATCAAATGAAGGGGAAATACTCCAGAAATGTTGATGCTAATCCAATTGCTGGTATAAGTGATTCTAAATTAGTGTTCTTTCAAAATGTACGGAATTTCTTTTGAGTATATTATATATATAGGCCTACATACGTAATGGCAAACAGTATTTTGCTTTCGTTCAACATATACGGTGACAATCTTTACTATTCATTATGATTCTGAGCATTTGATATAGTCTTGATTGTGGACGTGTGTCGGATTATTAACAGAGAGCGTAGTTAGCCAGAACCACTTATTTTAGTATCATGTAGAGTTTTAATCATCTTATTATTTGTTAATAAATTATTTAATATTGTTGATTCAATTTAAAGTTTATCGTCTCTGTTAGTTTGAGATAGGGCCGCAAGATGGCGAGATACCTCTGTAGTCATTGCTTTGGTAAATGTACTTGATTTATATTGCGTGTAGTTAGGCTAGAGACCACCAGATGGCTCTAAATACTATTTAATAATTTGTTTTTCCTTTGATTTGTCGGCCACCTCCAGATGAAATACGCATTGCCAAGGTTCAAAGTATGACGCTCAAGTTTATCGTCTGCTACATTGTGAAGAGAAAGATTTAACTGTTTCTTTCCATGTTCTTATGCGAAAACATTTCTCTGATGGATAAAGGTGTTATTGTTTGAAAATAGTGAAGTATTATACCACACTTGCCTGAAGAATCATTTCCATTAAAGGATACACTGTACAAATACGAATAACATCTTTAATATATTTAAATATGTAGTTATCATTCATTTTGTTTACAGTCTGTCAAGACTACACTTATATTTAATGTTGGCTATTGGTTTTTTATATTGGTTTCAGAAACCATATTATATTGAAAGTTCGATCAATAATGAATAAGGTATCTTAAAATGTGGTTACATTTGTTTGAATGACAAACTTTGTGTAGTTGCCATATGTTCAAACGACCACAAAGGTTATAGGCTTGTAGAAAGTACTATTATATTACCATTTTAAAAAAGTTGGCTCATATTTGGTATATTGCCTTCAGAAACCATATTATGTTATAAGTTCGATAACTATAATGAAACAAGTTAGCTAAAAACTGTATTAAATCTGTTCGAATGACATACTTTGTGTATAGGTCTTACGTTCAAACGATAATTTAAGTTATATACTTGTAGAAATTAAGGAATCTACTAAACCATGGTTTCAGTAAGAATCCCAATTTGTAAGGATCTATTCCGTACCAGAATACTATCATATTTTAGTATTTAGGAAGGATAAATGGCCATTTAGAATGGACGTATGGATTCCCTTTTGGAAGGTATATTATCCTTTCTATATACTACTATAGGATAGGATTTTATTACGAGATAAAGCCTTACAAACGAGCTTCCTTCAAAAATCATCGTATATATTAGCGTACATAAATTTTTTTAAAGAAAAAATTCATCAGTTTCAAACTTTGTTATTCTCTTAAAAGCTTTTACTAGCATATTTATTTCATTTAACTAACTAGACATATCTCATATATTCAATCAAATTAATGAACGATGTCAAAATGCCACTTTGCCTTGTATGGGTGTAAGAGAGAAAGAGAAGCCCAAAGATTTCCTTCTTTCTTACACAATTGTATGCAAAAAAGACATTGATCTCTATAATATAACTGGATGGACATATGAGGCTGAAATTTTCGAGCTGTCGTCTGCGTACCATTGTGTAAGAGAGATAAAAATATTCGGGTATCTCTTTCTCTCCTACACCCATACACAGCACTGTAGCATTTTGACATCGTTAATTAATTTAGTTGAATGTTTGAGATACATCCATATTTGAGTAGTTAAATTAATAAATATGTTAGTAAAAGCTTTGAAGAACATATCAAAGTTAGAAACTGGTTAGTTTTTTCTTTATATGAGTTGATGTAGCCTAATATATACGATGATTTTTGAAGGAAGCTCACTTGTAAGGCTCTATTTCGTACCAGAAATCTACCCTATAGTTGTGTTTGGTTAGGATAAAAGACCTTCCAGAAGGAAATTTCTACTTTGGTTCTAAATGTCCGTTTATCCCTTACAAAATATTATATATATAAATATATGAGAGTATTCTGACACGAAATAAAGCCTTACAGATTGGGGTTATTACTAAAATCGGAGTTTAGTAGATATTGTACTTCCTACAAGCCTATAACCTAAATTATCATTTGAACGTAAGATTTCTACACAAAGTATGTCACTCAAACAAATGTAATACAGTTTTTAGCTAACTTGCTTCATTATAGCTATCGAACTTTCAACATATGGTTTCTGAAAGATATGACCCAACTTTAATAAAAAAAAAATTGTATTATAATAATACTTTCCACAAGGCTATAACCTAAGTGATAGTTTGAATGTATGGAAACTATACAAAGTTTGTCATTCAAACAAATGTAATCAAGTTTTAAGATACCTTATATTTATCGAACTTTCAATATAATATGGTTTCTGAAACCAATATACAAGCTAATAACCAACTTTAAATATGTGTAGTCGTGGTAGACTGTAAACAACATTAATGATAACTACATATTTCGATATGTTAAAGATTTTATTCGTATTAGTATATTATTACCTGTAAAACTGGATTGTATATCTTTTAATGTAAATTTTTCTTCAGGAATGTGTAGTATAACATTCACAATAACATTTTTATTCATCAGAGATATGTTTTCGCATAAGAACATTGAAAGAAACCGTTAAAACAGTCNAATTATATTATAGAGATCAATTGCAAAAGACAGCTAGAAAATTTCAGCCATAGATGTCCATCCAGTTATATTCTAGAGGTCAATGAGGGGAATTCTCTGTGAAATCTTTCTTTTGTAAGCAAGGTCCTCCGATACTTATTGCATGATTTGTTTCTTGAGACCCGCAATTTCAACTAAACCATTTCATTTTAAGATTGACATGGAAACGCACTTCTAATCAGATTAGAAAATGTTGATAAAAGTGATTTTACCACTAATAGTAGTTAAAATACAGCTTAGCTCAATGGGTGGCACGATTTCCTTCAGTATTAAGGAACCCATCATTCCATTGGGGTTTCCCCTTACAAACCGATAAATTTACAGCAAGGGGCTGAATGTTGTGTCTAATATAGAAATAAGCTAATTTTTAAGTTTTGTTCTGATGTAATTAAAGATGGCTCGAATCCACTAGGCCTATTTTACAACTTTGAATCTTCATTTTACCACCAAACCTCAAATTTGAAGCAGTATCTTGGAAAAAAATATGAACACAGGATAAAATATAAATATGAACAAAGGATAAAATAGAAATATGACAAACTAGTAGAAAATACAAATAGTAACTATATTTGTAGTTTACATAATGCATTCATACAGTCATTTACATGTTAAATTAATGATTTGGTCAGGTTTGTCCTATAATTTTGTGTTGGTGCTGAGTCACCTATACATAGTAATAGCGCCATAAAACAAATCCCAATTAATTTTTTTTTAATCTCAAATATCCTCAAAGCTTATAGGGATTCAAGGGTTTGAGAGTCTCACTGCCTAAATATTACCAGTTGGTTTACAAAGACACGTGTTGAATACAACAAATTAAAAAGTTTATATTAATCATTTGATATGATAAAAACATTTATAAATGATAGTAGCTTAAGAATAAAAAGAAATGCCATTAATTTTGGATTTTATGAATGTTAACTTTGTGTATTGTCAGGGGCAGTATTGTGCTTTCTACACCAAACACACAAATTAAAGATTCAATACTAATCAGACCTGCTTCAGTGTCCAAATGGTCTAAGCCCTAAGGCTTCACTCTCCTGTTATACTGGCCTGGTAATGACGGGAAGACAGGAGTTTGAATCTAGTGTACCGTGGAGAGACTAGCCCTGCTCCGACTACAAATATTACTCACCCCAGCCAACGGACGTGCTGCAATTTCGTATTAGAACAATGATCACGCCACTAACGACCAGAATCAACAAACGAACTGTGTGTGGGAAGTTGGCATCTAACTCAAGTTTTGGACTGAAATTATCCGTGAAAACGCGCATGCGCAAGAGGGCCATACCTGTGGACGCCGGTGCCCGAA
>CABFWB010000012.1:612718-624031 GCA_902151455.1 Timema bartmani | reverse complement strand
TTTATGCTCGCAATTTCGTGAGACATTTGTAAATTAGTGAATTTATAATAATATGCAAACAAAAATGATCCTTTTTATATGACTCTTTTACTTTTGGTTTAATTAGCCGTATGGATAAATCTAGCAACTATAGGGACCAAACAAAGTGCTTGTTGTGTCTAAGGATAACTAGCTAACCGTTACATGCTCATATTATGGCTCATATTTCTAACTTTGTTTTATTTGTGACAGCAAATATGAGGTTAAGTTTAGTCATTGTTGACACGTTGATATTTGTATAGTCAGGGATGCAAAGCTTTTGTCACGCCTAGCTTAGTCTGGCGTTCGCTATTGCCATGTCGGTTGTATGGGGGATTTGACCATCCTCCGGATGTTGTAAATTATGTGCAATATATTATTCTATATATATTTTCTCTTTAACTTATTGTAAATAACCACATCAATAAATTAGCCGTTGGGCCATGATTGTTAACTGCCCTTCGTTCTTGTTTATATTTAATTGTATATATGAAATCTTCCCTTAGGCATAGTTGTTTTTATTCGGGTGAGACTAGGGAGATACTGGGCTTGCAGGGAATAATCAATAAAGATCCCTTGTGATTACTCTTCTATTTGAACTATTAGCGACTGGCTGCCTGTGATGGATGATTAGGGGCTTAGATTGTACTAGTGAGGGACAAAGCCCGCAGCAGGTATGCTTCACTAGATTGGGTCTATTGAGGGTACTCTTTCCTAGATAGTTTCCCACTCTCATTTTACATAAATAGATTACTTCTAGAATTCTTCCTTTCTCTAAGAGTTACTAGTAATAGTATGTGCATTGGCACCAACAATATATGTATATAAAAAATAAAAATACTTCAGAAGAAATTTATTCTAAGTGCCGAGGTTCAATCCCAAGCCTGATGAACTAAGTCGATTGTAATTATTTCCAATACATTTAGTTTCCGGTTTCTCCCTTGTTAAATGCTAGTGCATTTTCAAAAAACACATCACTTTCATTTTGTAACCTTGTTTAGCATTCAAACATACTTAAAAACTATAATATCCTACTATATAGCTTTTTCAATCTCACAAAATTTGAATTTAGGGTGTTATCTTGCTGCTTGGTAACAGCATTTTGTGTTGTTTTCAATATTTTAGAGGTTTGGTCTTAAAATATTTACTACATTATTACAAATGTATGTTTTGCCATTTTGGCTGAGCCAAATATTTACTGATAAAATATTAAACTAATGCTGGATATTGCACATAAAAATAATTTTACAAAAGTTGGTACATATATAATGTTCCAAAACTGTTTTTACAAATATGTAATGTTCTTAACATATAAAAAATTTACATTTTTTTTTACAAAACTAACATAAATGCATTATATTTGGATAGCATGGATAAAAATTAATAAAAATACAGCTCTTATATCACAGCTGACATAAATTATAGTAATATCACAAGTTTTGGCATTGTTGTTAATTAACTTAGCTAAAGCCGGTCCCATACTGTTCGATTGTGACAAATATTTGGGTTTCGGATGAGTGTCTGAGAAGTGTGGGAGTTATACGAAATGCAAATGTTCAATCAAATATTTAGGATTGGAGGGGTTTTGTTCTGGGAATGGTTTCTGGGCACAATCAAAGGAAGCGAATTTTTGTCACTATTCAGAGAAGACAGTTGCGTAAAGTGTTTGAGGTTCACAGAAGGTGAATATTTGTATAGGTTTTATGACACGAATGGTGGTGAACATTCGTCCACATTCGCAAATAGTGTGAGACCTGCTTAGTGTTTTGGTTATTTTACTAGACCTCTGCCACAAAATTTGGACATTTCTCACACTTTATGAATAAGTATTTCATTTTAAAAGTTTATTCATAAAAATTTACTCTAACCCTAGTGCTTCTATATGGACAAATAGGCCACTTAAAAAGAATCAGGTGTCATATAAATCCAAGCAAAATTAAGAAAATCAAATAAACTATATGTAACAAGTTGATATTATTAAAAGATCTAAAAACAAATTAAAATCGAACCCACTTTGGAGAAATGTCTAGCACCTAATTTAGTTTGTTAGTAAAACTAGCTTTGTAAAAATAGGATTATTATGAGAAAACCAAATTAACCTATAAGATGAATATTCTCTACTAACTTTTAATAGAAATAGTGAAATATTTACATCATTAACTATTGTAATTACCTGATAAAAGACACATTGAAGATTTTTAATTACAAATTCATTGTTCACGGTTCAGTAAAACACAACAAATGTGTTCAAAGCTTCAATACAATTAAAACCAGTTGGGCCTGGTTCACAGACAAGTAAGAAACAGACTCTCATTTATTATTATTATTACGCTATCGCCGTGTTCCCACATTGTAGATACTATCCATACAAAGAGAAGCCCTAGCATAGCGCTATCGCCGTGTTCCCACATTGTAGATACTATCCATACAAACAGAAGCCCTAGCATAGCGCTATCGCCGTGTTCCCACATTGAAAATTATATTGGATGTCATGGTATTTGCCCAAATTACAAAGAAATTATGTTTATTTAGAAAAACATCTTAAATTCATTTTATTCGTGTGAAAACAGTAGAATTCGTGTGAAAATTTGCTTTATTACAAATGTGAATTTTGCATGTCCCTACCTATTATGTAAATGTGTAAAATAAGTACCTAATCATATATTTTACACAATGTTCAAAATAGTGAATCAAAAACTTTGAGCACCAAAATTAGCAGAGTATCTTAAAATAAATAAAACATTGATATCAATTTCTGTGATTTACATATAACGTTAAATAGAGAGAGAATTTTTTATTTACTTAAATAAACACAAAATAGGCTAAGAAATAAGTACAAAATCATGTCACACAATTGTTCTTTAAGTGCAATAAATAACACAAATGATATGTGTCAATACTAAGTTTATCTGTGTGAATTACAAATTTCTTATCACAGCTGTAAAAAATTTATTTTCCATTTAATTCACTTTTCAATAGAATACGCCTAATCATGCATAGTTGATGGATGCAATAGCAAGATTTGTCTTACTTTAATTCAAAAGAACCCTAACAGAAAATATTATTAGAAAGAACAAACAAAAACTGTTACGCTGAAGTGAGATGTTATCCACGATTTATTAGACTTACCGGTACATCTAGTTTTCATTGCTTCAAGTTTAAAATTTTAGTAAGTAATTTTAAATGATTGTAATGATTTGAAATATGGTGCTGGAAAAGACTTGAGAATCAGGTGAACAATCAGGGTGATAAATAATGTAACTAAGAAGAGTGGATGATAAGAGAACCATTTTGGATGTGATTCTTCGGTACAAAGCAAAGTGTATCTGACACATCCTTAGGAGGAATTGTCTGCTCTGTAATGTCATAGAAGGTAAGGTTGAGGGAAAGAAGACAATTCTGGGGGCTAAAGGAGGGAGGACAGGGCACATTGGCGGTCTAAGTTCATTGACAAACATAATGGACCTGTAGTAAGACAGAACACATAATAATAATTATTTACGTAAGAGAAAAATAATTTTATAATCAAGAACAATTCTTAAAAAAGTTTCACAGAAGATACATAGAGATATGTTAATACATACTTAAAAATTAAATACCTTAGGTTTTTTTTCTGTCAAATGTTCCCTAGATAAATCTCATTACATTATAGTATTTATAATTCAAAGTTTGACTATAAAAACATATAAAATGGAACAGTTTTGAAAGATCTCACTATACAAATCTTGTAGAAAAAAAAAATCAAAGCCATTTAATTGCCATGGCGGTTAATTTGTTTTAATTTTTTTTATGTATAAAGTATTGTACAACCCACACTTTTTAAATGATAAAATTAGATCTCTAGGCCAACTTTTTTTTTAAATCCAAATTTAAGATTTATTACATTGGTTGCCAAACGTTTCAACCAACCTTATCTTTGTGTTGCCTGCTGGGTAACCTCTTAAGGTATGATGGTGGCAGTTTCATAATCCTTTGCACAATGGCACAGCCTTCCAACTTGGCTGTAGTGCAGTGTTATTTAGTTATTTTATCTCATTTTGGCCAAATTATTTTATAAAAATTAAAGTGTTAACACTACTGATAAGAAACATAGAACTTAATGCAATTGAGACAAAGATGAGCATCAATAGGAGTGCTGAAAGTTGTCAATCTTTAGCCTGAATAGCCGTAAAGTGGGGATGTAGGGGAATGCGAGAAAAGTTAACTGTTTTTGCAGTTTTTATTTGGAAATATGAAACAATTTTTTGGGCAAAATAAAGAAAATATTGCTCCATTAGAAACAGAGTTTAATTTTCTTCCCAATGTGATAACAGTTCTTTAATATCTGTCAAGGGTGTACTGGAATTTGATGACAACTTTTTATCTTGATTTAAAAAGTTTGTCATCTAATGCCGCTATGCTCATGACAGATTTTCAACAGCTGCTGATATCACCATGTGAAGAAAATTAAACTATATGTTTCTACAGGATTTTTTTCATTTATTTTAGCAAAAACAAAAGTTTTGCTATAAAAATTGCAAAAACACTGACCTCTTCTTGCAGCCCCTACATTCTCACTTTAAGAGTGTTCATCATAATAGGCCCAGCTCAGTTCCCAGTTTGAATCTGCATTTTTATGTGCGCGTGTGAGGTATGGGAGTAAAATGGAAAAGACCTAATATATGCCACTATCACCATGTTTTACTACCTGTTCATGTTATATGTAATATTTTAACCGATGCCTTAGTGAGGAAACCATACAAAACGGCACAAGACAGTGACATTCCAAAACAAATGTCCCAACATTACCGAGAATGAGCTAGGTGTGCCAAAATATTTAAATTCGCTCTCTTGTGTAAAGGTAAAATATCTTCAGCAGACGTAGATGTCACTAAGGAAACCTCAAGAACTTATCCAAAGTTGGGCCATATCTACCCAAAGGATCATTGGGGAACATCAACAAGTTACCTACCCAGGTATACATCAGCAACCTGAAAACAGATTAAACAAAAACTTAATTTCTACTATGGCCATATTAATGGCAGGAGAAACTTGGTTCAAACACAGGGGATGTCTACTAGTTGTAGTATAGAGGCTGTGCTCTAGCAAATCATGCACATGAATAAAACTTTTGATAATTCAGTAGAATGGCCTCTGGAACGAATTAAAAAAAAATTGATTATATCAGCAAATTGTGCAAGCTATTTCGACCTACAAGTTTTATTCACTAAAAAGTATATTGTGAAGCTTTTTTTATTAAAAAAAAACATTGTTGAGCATGCTGATTAAAAGTTGGGCTCGTTAAGTTTGGCTTGCCAGTGACAGAAAAACCAAGGTTCGAATCTTGACTTGGTGTACTTAGGCTGTTTTTTTCCCTAAAGGGTTTTACTCCCTTTATACAAAGTATGAATACATTTTTTCTCAATTTACCTTCCTATTCCCTAACCAATTAGTGTCATTAGACTGTGTATAAAATAACTCTTTGTGTATATACCTTTCTTTGATAGCTTTGGATAGTGCCGAGTTTGATGCGAGAAGGTCTCGATAGTTGTCGTTGGACACAATGACCCCTTCAAGAACAGCCGCACACTGTACTATAAACCTGTAAACAGCCAAATGAAACAAAACAAATATTGACGATTTTACAGATTCAAATGTTCAGTTGACTTCATTCCAATACATGTCAATAAAAATACACAAGTCAAAATTAATTTTGAATTAGGATGGCATCAAAAACTGCACAAGTATTTTTTTTTTTTGTTTTTAGAATTTAATGTATGAAGTGCAAAATATAAAAAATACAAGCAAAATATAATAAGTTATTAAATAAATCCAGATGTATAGTATAACCCAAACAAGTAAAGATAAAAAAGTAAAAAAAAGAAAAAACACTAAAACATATTACAAACACAGTATTTCAATGCTTTCATGGCAATTTCCTCAGGACGTAGTAGTAAGAAGTAGTAGCAGTAATAAGAATAAACAAAATTTAGCTTCCGTGATTCAAACCTTTTCAAGGATTAAAAATAAACACAATGTTTCAATATGGACAGTAAAACATTTACAAAATTAATATAATATAATACAAGCGTGTCCAATAATAAGAGAATCCAAGAAGCTCTCTTAATGTAATCAATGTTATAAAGGCATGTTTAAACTAAATTGTGCCATTAGCATAAGTTGATTGGTTCACAATTAGACTAGCCGTTACTGCAGTTCAAATAAAATACATTACTTTAGTTACAGTATACCTCATCAGTTCATACATGAATAGAAATTTGCTAGTAATATATAAGAGTAGTATTTTACTGTATTTTCAGTAATTACTGTTGCACTCACATTTTGTCGTAAGATTATTCAATTAATTTCTGAAATAAGTTTCCTAGCACTGCAAGAATTTCCATTTCTTCAGTTTAGTTAAAATTATAGCCTATTAGTTACCCACTAACCTATATTTTTAAATCATGAAAATCCCATATAAAAATAATCTTTTTTAAGTTTTCCTATGTTCAAAATTTAGCACAAAAAGTGATAAAAAAAATAAATATAGCTAAGGCATGTCTGAGAGAAAATAAAAATCCAAACATTTGACATGAATAGTACTATGTCGACATGTGTTTGTACCAGTCATCATAAGGCACCACCAGACGCTGATCGACCCGACGACTAGGTGTGAAGACAAGATGGCCTTCCTTCTCCATTTGGGTCAATATCTGTTTGTTCTTGGTGCTAAGCCCACACTTGCGGTGCTGAGGTAGAAATGCCATCACTTTGTGGCCACGCTTTACAAAGTATGTGATGCAGATCTGCAATCCGCGGTACGAGAAGTCGCTCCCATTACCGTGTCTGCAACAAACATACAATTTTGCAAGTAAATAGATACATTCTCTGGACTCTATGATTATTCAGAGGAATCAAATGATTGCAGTCCCTTAACATGCATGGGTTACATGTAAGATCCTATTTTCTTATAAAGGGTGTCTGACAGCTAGAAAAGAACTAGTTACAACTTTTCTAGTTGTCTTCCTATGAAAATTGGACTAAAATAATGTTTTGTGCATTGTCTCAGTATAAACGTAACCCACACATACATTAATATAACTATCACAATATATTTTAAGGGTGTTGAAGTCTTGGAACTTTTTAGAGAAATTGAATTTTTGACTCCAAATAACAGATTCTGGCTGTGTTATAATTTCAAAAGATTTTTTTTTAAATTTTCAATATTTATTTTAAATTCGATCAAATTGATGTTTTAATTAAAGGAATTAGATTAGTAGGTATTTCAAAAACTATTAATTTTAAGCATAGGATATTTTGTAATGTCATAATGACTTGCTATAGATGATCTTGTAAAGATTACAATATGATCGCCTTATTACTTTATAAAATATTTAATATTTATTATTACATTTTTATATAGCCCTTTGTGATGATTTATTTTCTTTTGATCTTCCTATTTAAAAATTTTAAATGTATTTCAAACATATGGTGAATCAGTTCAGAGCCGTTAGGTACTTGATTTTTGCCTTACGAGGAAGGTTTTTTTATTACCTACTTTTCAAACTCATGTTGTCCACAGCTTTGAATCATTACATCACTTAACACACTTTTGCGGGCAGTAGCTGTTCACCTTACTACCCTTTAGCGAACTCTTACAGGACTTTTGTGTACTGTCTCCTTACCCCCCTCCACCCCCTTCCGCCGGAATACTCCAAATTCTCATTCTCTCAACAATCCATTCTCCTTACTGAGGCTTACTCACCCAAAAGCAGCAATAAAATTAATAATCTCTCTGTTGGTCTGTCCAGTGAAAGCTTGGAATAGGGAATGGGGAGTGGATGACATGTCATTAGTAACAGAGTAGAGTCATTGATATGTATCACCCTGGCCACCCGACTTTTAGCCACACAGTTTTTGAAAGCGCCCATCGTTTTTGTTACGTTAGTGCTGGATATTAATCGTTAGTGCTGTAAATTTAAGGCACTAATTCACGATTTCATGTGGGTGGCTAGGAAGATATCTCCTTGGCCACCTGGTATAAGAATTAATCGAGATACCCATTTTAAAAAAACGCCCATCGTTTGTGCTATGTTAGTGCTCAATTTTCATCATTAGTGCTGTAAATTTAAGGCTGAGCCTACCCATAAATGCACGGCTCTAAACAAAAAAAGTATTTAAATTTTTTTTTTAATAATTCAACATTGTTGTCTTTTATTTATTTTAGTAACATATCTGGACATCTTTCATAAATCTTAAGGAATTTTCAAACCATGCTAAAAATAGTTATTGAAATATTTTCATTAAAATGTTTACATTTCAATGCATTTTAAATGGGAAAACAAAAATTACTAATCGATTTATTTATTTGTAAAATTAAGCTAGATTGTTTGTTTATAACACAACATTTAATGAATAATTTATTCTTCTTGTTAGATATATTTTTTATTTGGGTTAATTTCAATAATTACGATGATATTGAGCTATAATGACTCCCAAGTCGACACTCTAGTAAAAATACACGATTTTAAATACAACTTCTCCTACAAATAGTTATTTTAGTTGATAATAGGTGCCATTAGTAAGATCTTTACCCATTTACAAGCTAGTATTGTTTTGCAAACATGGCTAACCTGCTGTATCGGAATCCAGCCAGCAGTGGAAGGTGAAGCTAATCTCTGTGACCTTCTTGAGTCAAGGAAACATTAATACCATATGCATTGGGATAAGATGGGTCAATGTCCAGTTATGAAAATTATCGTAATTAAATATAAACATCTTAATATATTAAGTAACTAAAATACTCACAAATTCTGAAAATTGAAAAATGACACCTGGACACGGGAATCGAACTCGGGTCCTTTGGCTTATACGCCACAAAGTATTAACTGCTCTGTGAATAAAGATAGTTGGTCCCTACTTGTAGTGTATGCCTATATGAGTCTCACTCTAGTAATACATTATTTTCATTGAAAAAAAAATGCTTCTTTGTATACAAAGTTTTATGACATTTATTTAACTGAGGCAGTCAAACATGTAAAAATCCGCACTCGTGGCCTGCATTCTTTCATGGTTTTTCTTATTCTTAACATTGCAGGTTGTAATTATAAGTGTTAAAAGTTATATTCAGAGTATAAAAAAAATTACAGCACCTGGAATTTTTAATCCATTACCAGTATTATAATAAATAAAAAGAGGCTTTCCTGCTAATATCAAAGATAGTTATTTTAAATAAAATGAGGTCTAGACGTAATTTGAAGAAATTCTCAATATGTTTTTATTTCCTATATTTGTTTTACAGTCTAATATTTAACTCTCATTGGACTTTGGAATAAGTTATTTTTCAAAAAAATTGATGAGCGAAGTTTTTGGTAGTCAAAGTGTGAACATGCTTATTTTGTTAGCTTGTTAAATGTGATTAAAATAACTCTTAAGTCTACCTACTATACAGCTTTTTTTGACAAATTAGGTGACCGGGCGGTCTAGAGGTAGGATGTCTAACTTCTATGCTGGGGGTCCGGAGTTCAATCCTCGGTCCCGGCACAGATTTATCTGATTGCCAAACCCTTCCTTCACCTCTGACAAGACGTGTATTAATCACAATTTGTGAATGTGAGGAATGCCAGGCCTCCACCGTGGTTAAAATCCCATGTTAAACTGTAGGTCCTCCATTTCATCACCCTACCATTATACATTAGCGTAAATGTGTATAACCCAAACGGGCAGTAAGAAGTGGTGCTAATAATAATATTGACTAATTTGAATGTATTAATTTACTGATAATGTAGTAAGCTATACCTTTAAAAATATATATTGACATGGGAATAAAAAACCAAAGAGGACTACAAATGTGGTCATCGCGCTGTAAGTATCAACCAGTTAATCCCTTACTAAGTGGTGAAAGGAGAAGGTGTGTTTAAGGGTTCTTAAACACCTCCCAATGAAAGTATTGTTATATTAAAAAAAAGTTTCAAGAGGGATTCGATGCTTAAAAAATACCTTGCCAACTGCTGAGATACTTGACAGTTGACAACGAGCTACCAAAAGTAATTCAACTCTTAAAATAAGTTTCTGTTTACGACCATGGATCCAGTTGCTAAGCGTGATACAAATTTCTAATGCTGTAGATATTAAATATGGAAAACCCAGTCATAGTGGTTTCAATTCATCTCATCTTTTGGAGGTGCGAGGGGCACTTTCTCCACTAAAAAATGACAAACATTGCTACTGTGGCACTTAATGTTTATTATCTTAATTATAGTTATTTAGGTGTTATTATTATATTTTTATTTATTACTGTTGAATGCTCATTATTTTATGTATGAGTTTTATCTTAGAAACGAATATTGATAATGTTGGCGTTTAAGAAGCAATATTTCAGGAATGAGTTCTAAGCCCAGTGCTTCTCTATTTAAATTAGTTCAGTGTCAATTCTACATATTAGGCTTCTTTCAATAATGTTCACCGGTGCTGTTTTTTATGTTCCATGACATTACTACATTTGGCTAAATATATCCATTTAATAAAACCATAAATTTAAAATAGTGCAATATGTCGTATATTTTAGAAATCTAAATATAAAGATAGAGATGATGTATGTAGTGTAATTTATGTGTGTATATTATCTCGAATATTAATTTTGGATCATTTTAAGGATCTGAATCCAATGTTATGCACAAATATGTAACAGTAGTAATAGCTATGAATGAGTCATTGCTACAAATGTCACCTTAAAGGGTAGGTTGGAAAGCATAATTATAAAAGAACAACTCATATTTGTATATTTAAGGAACTACATTTGATGAAAAGAGCAGCAATTTTTCTGGCTAAGAGCCGCATATGACTCCGGAGCCACACGTTACAACCCTTGATATATATCATAGAAATAAAGATACCATATTCATGTTTACATACTGAAAGTCCAAAATAAAAATAAAATTTGGTCAACATTATAGAAAATGTGGAGATTACTGCTATCATAGAGAAAAATATTACTATCCTATTATATCCTTTCTCTATGCTGATATATAGACCATCATCAAAAATATGCTTTTAATATATAGCTTTTCTTGACCAACTTTATATTTTCAAGAATAATTTATCTAGGTACTTTAAAAATAAATTTCACATTAAAAATAGAAAAGATGAGACACCTGTTTCTAAGAAATTAACTGACAATATATGATAATGCCCAAATATACTAGTTATTGATAAAAAAAAACTAGCGCCCCCTCCCCCTCCCAATGAATCTGAATGAGATTTGAACCTCAACCTTATTATCACCGAAAAATGTCATCTTGGCCTACATTTTAGTTT
>CABFWB010000012.1:536602-612493 GCA_902151455.1 Timema bartmani | reverse complement strand
GGGGGGGGGGGGGGGGGGGGGGGGGGGGGGGAAGGCAAATCTATCATTCATAATTGATCACTTGTAATTAATTTTTAAGAAGTCTATTTTTTTAACCTCTTTGACACACTTAAAGATCCCATAACTTGTAAAAACAAAGATTTAAACTTACCATGTGCTTAAAATGAGAGAAAACAAAAGAACACTAAATATTGTTTTTATGTATTCTCACATTTTTATATAATCACTAGGTTACTCTATTTTATTTTATCAACTAGTTCTTTATAACTTCAATTACCCACCTCTAAATAGCTAATTTAATCATTTTAAAATTTTGCAGTCCATACAAAAATATTTTAAAAATATGTGCTCTAAAAAAAGGGGCGCTTTAAAAAGGTGAGGGCTAATGGCATATACATTCTTAAAGTTGGCCCCTAGGGGAACCAACACAAAATTAACTATGGGAATACACATTTTGTTGCTAGATTTTATTTGATAATAATTTAAAACAAGGGCGTTTCAATGATTTAATCTATAGGTAGGATTAAAACCTCTCCCAATTAATTTGAATGAGATTTGAACTTCGATGTCCCGGTTAGTGAAAACAGTAAAATGTATTTGTTTTCTATGTCTTCACCAAACAATATATTATGTGCACTAAAGTATATAACTTCCTTTAGATAATTTGATAATAATTGTCTTATTCTGAACCAAGAGTATTTGGTTCGATTCCCTGCATGTTCGATAAAATTATCATTGATAAAATTGGGATTTCCCTCTCACAGTGACGATTTGACAATTGTTGCGACTGTTTTGGAATAAGCTAGTTTGTAATTCATGCGCTGATATAATTAGTCGGTTAATAAAGTGCACGTTATAATAAGTTGAAAAAGCGTATGTAAGAAATAATATAAAATGCCTTCAATCAGTTTTTATTTTTATATAGAGGAAATTCCCGAACTACAACGATTCATCTAACCCATACAAGCTTATCTTAGTCACTGTGTCACTGGATACCTGAACTAACTCCCCCCTTCCTAGCAGAGAAAAAGCTCAAGGGTAGCATTGAGAGGGAAAAATTAAACCTAAAGAGAGAAGGGTGTATGCTAGCCGTCACAACTGTCACAGACTATTACAGATTAGTCAGGAACAAGGACCTAAGTACACATTTCTTAGTATGCGATAAACATCTAAAGGCGGAACAAATACACCCTTCCTCTAACGAAAACTAACTCCTATTGGCAACACACCGGGGACATTCGGTCTTGGAGGGGCTAGAGGGGAGGTTGTTTCACCCCACTCTATCATAATTGATCACTTAAAAGTCCATTTTTTCAACCACTGGAACACCCTTAAGTACCTACAATACTCAGTATAAATTCCATATAATGGAAACTCCTTGAAGATTTGACTTGGTATATTTTAAAATTCTAATCAACTCTGTGATATTTCCAAATTTTCCCGATACCGTACATGAAATAACCTGATATTCATCTGTTTTTAAGGCAAGTGTCAGTCTCGGTACTGTGACTAATTAGGTTCAAATCACATATCATACATTTCCATATACAATAAACTTTCAACTATTAGCATAAGTGGGTTTGTTGTTTGCTCAAATGTGCTGTTAGATAAAGAGATAACTTCAAGCAAACAATTTGTATACATCCAATGGAAATAATAAAATCAACTCTTAGACAAATGAAGTATTCAAAGATCATTAAAATACTAAGCATTTAACCTAAATGGGTAGTATCTCCCCATCATAATTAGTTTAGTATATTGTGAGAGTGGCACCTTAGCCCTCAAACACAAACTGATCAAAGGGACAGATTCACAAACTCGGGGCATGTTGTGGGCCACAACCTATACAAATATGTTTGCTTAATTATATTCAATACTTTTGTTTTTGCACCGCATCTTATTACCCATCAGGACCATGCATATTTTATTCACGCTAGTGGGTAGGAGTTGTGGAAGACATTATTTAGAGGAAATGTAACCACATTTGAGCAAAGAAAATGTGGGAAATCCTCTAGAAAAATACATCCTCTGTACATCCAGTTAGAATTCGAGCCTTGAGGGGTCATAAATCATGTTAACACTTTTTTCTTACATTTTTTACCCTCTCACCTCCCGGGTAACACCATGTAGACATTTAGCCTGACCCTTTACCCCTAAAACCCATATTACATAACTTTTCACATCAAGAGGGAATGTCATTATTTCATAAGGAAGCTTTTGTGACATTAAAAGAGGGACTCAGAATTAATTTTAAATCTATAGTAATAAAACTAAGAGTATTGCCCGATATCTACCGCATGGAGAGGGGTGGAATTTTAAAATTAGTAGCCCCTGTGCACAAACATGTGTACCTAAAAGCTGAAATTTTAAAATTTCAATTAGATTGTTTTAAACTTATTAAAAACTGGGTAAGAATAAAATGTGATTTTTTTTTTCTGCCTGTTTGAAGCAAAGAAAAGCACTGCCCAGAGTAACCATGCATTAAAATTACATTAACATTAAAATTTATGTAACTTATATGCCCTGGTTCGACACTTAACTAAGTCGATAGTGTATCTGTCTAATGAGCTAAAGGTCCTGGGTTTGATTCCTGGTATAATTATATAGGATATATAATCAATTGGTTCATAAAGTGCACAATAAATACATCACATAAAAAAAACTGTGTTACAAAACATGTGATGTACCCAACCTAACACCCTGTAGACATTAGAGCTTCCCCACTCCATCTCAATAGTGTTAAGTTGTTTGTGAATGACCCGCAACCTCCCCCCAAACTGGAAAACTAGACCAGAAGAGCCTGACGCTTATTCCACGTGCCCACTGATGCAGGTATAACTTATATATTATTTTATGCTTTGTATTTAAAATCATTAGTGTACATTTATTTACTCCCTCTCTAGTATTAGGAACAAGAAAGTCCATTGCCACACTTAAAAAAGTATGCTACCTATCCCTATCTTGGTTAAAGTAGGCTTACATTAAAAAAAATTCTCAGGTGTTTATGAGGGTCAGAAAAATACTCCAAGAAACTTTAAGAATATTTGAGATTCAAATCTTAAAAAAAATATATATATATATTTTTAAATTCATTTTATCGAAATTTGTTTTAGAGCTTTAATACTGCTTATTGGTGGTTCAGAACTAATCATAATTATAGTATGAACTTAACAACCAGGCCCCAGAGCAGTAATTTAACACTTAACTGTATGTATTAATGTTATACTGTAATGAATGTATTATAAGGAAAAATGTTAACATGTTGTTACTATTTGTATTTAATATTCTTCTATTATATATTTATATTTCCTCTTAAAATGTAAATATTTTTTTTTCCCAACATTTGAATATGAGATTCGGGATTCAAAGGTAAATTGGAGATTCGGATTTGTAAAATAGTGGATTCAACTCAGTTCTAATTTAAAATGATAAAGATATATAGCACAGTTTGAATACCATAGTTGTGTTTTTTGCTATTCAATATTATGTACACACTAAACTTTAAATTAATATGCGTGTGAATAAGACTGCAGGTAGGAGAGTAATATAAAAATATGTCAGATATGTCCCACTGGCCTGTGAGTTTGCGAAACCTCCCTATAAAGTATAGACCAGTGAGGTGGGTCTCTAATTGACATTGTATGTAAATTTAAATAAATAACTCACCCCATTGCCACATTGCTACCATCAATAACAATTGGTCTGAGCCCACATTTCTTGACACCTTGAGAGCTGGGCAGATAGATGTTCCCTCCAAACATATTGACAGGCGAGTTGGACCGGGCGGGAATTGTATTTGTCTCTACATTCGTCCCACTATTACCATCATTAAATGTAGCACAAGGGATAGCTGGTTCCTTGTGCAAGGCTTGGCTAGTGTTACCATTGGACGAGCTCCCCATGTTACTCGACGATGGAAACTGATGCGAGATACTCCCGCTATAGGTAATGTTGTTCATGTCTATGTTGTTAGCAACATTAGCATTTAGAGTCTTTGAGAGTTGATTATATGAACTTTTTAGTTGGTTGTTTAATTGCCTCACATGTTCCCCAAGTTTCTGAGAATTGTCTAACAGTTGGTTGTTGTTTTGCCACACATGCCCATACTGACCACTACTGTTGGAAGGAAATGTTTTGTATTGAGCACCATGACACGTATTGGGATTGGTATTAACATAACCCCTGTTAACAGAGTATTTTTGCAGCCACCAAGGTGAGTGATAAGTATTGACGTTGTAATTATTGTTCTGCCAGGCTGTATTTCCATTTTTGGGATAATGGTATCCGGGCTGTTTAGTTGAGGATCGGTTTGCAAACTTAGCGTTGTTGTAGGGGATTGAAGGGCACTTTATCTTTTTACTGGCAGGGCTCCTCCACGATTTATCTTTACAAGGAAATTCCCATCTATTAAATTTACGCTTCTCATTAACAGCCGTGTCCCATGTGTTACCTTTGCAATGAGACATGGCATTCCATCTAGGTTTAGAATTTGTTGTATTGCTGACCGGTTGTTTATCATTTGATGATTCTGTTGGCTTGTAAGGCTTAAACATGAAATCTGGTGGAATCATAGGAAGAATATTACATTTTGATTTGCTAACATCACTTGTGTGACCAGCTTGAATAGTGTTTGTGGGCTTAATGAAAGAATCGTCAACAGTTGTGGTGTTTTTATGTAACGTGTCTGATTTATTATCTTTACTTTCACATGCAGTGGGTTTGTTTTTTGTACATTCAGTTTCGAAAATATCTTTGTTATTCACATTAGTGTCTTTACATGCCGTTATACTTTCCCAACTGGAGCTACTATTTTTTATTTTGTCACCTGATAGTGGTTCTGCAGGTTGAGACTTGAAGACAACAGAAGATGGTGAATTTGAACAAGTAGTTAAACCCGCATCAAAATCTTTACTCTGTTTATCTTTTACCAAAGATTTAGAAGTTTCAAGACTATTATCTAAACATATAATCGGGATTATTTGGTTCGAGACTTTCGAGTTACAGTTTGAGACGGGGAGTTTATCTGGATTGTTACTATTTGTTGTCAATTTTTTATTGTACTTTATCTGGTTAGAGTCCTTGTTTGATCGAGTTTTATTGTGAGCTTGGATATGCTTGTTTGAAAGCAATTCCTCCAAATTATCACTTGAACTTGACGAATCAATATAAATCACAGGAATTGTCTTAACTAGTCCACCAGAGTTTGTCTTAGTAACCAAGTTTTTAACTGTTGTCGAACATTTTACTATCTCAACATCAATTGAATCATGTCCAGAAGCTAATGATCTACTAGAATTCTTTGATTTGTTGGATTTATTAACACTCAGTTGTGATGATTTAAAAGATGATTTGGTAGCACTCTTTTGAGAAGACGTGTTGATCTTACTAGTTTTTGCTAATGTTTTAGCTAATGTGTTCTTTTGTGATTTTGTTCTATCAACACCTGTATCATCACTATCACTAGAGTAAGAGAGTCTATGTAAAGGTGAGGAAATAATTTTTCTGGACCTATTAGAAGTACTTGGTTTTACTGCCTCTGCTCTGGAGTTTTTGTAATCTTTAGAGTGAACCTTGGTGGTCTTACAAAGTCTCCTAGGACCAGATATGTCGAGATTATCAAACGAATCGCTTAAAGAAGCCATCGATTGGTCACGTAAACGTGAAACACCAGCCGATTTTGGTTTATTCTGGTTCAAAGCAACGGATGTGTGTTTACTAACAGTTTTAGCACACACAACTTTCCTCGGCTTACTCAATTTCGTTTTGAGTGATTCTGACGGTTTCACATTTTTACATGATGGGCTGCCCTTAACTGATTTTATATTTTCTTTGCGAGACGATATATTTGAAGAAGCTTTATTGGATGTGCCAGGTTGTTCTGAATCTTCACTCCCACTCGAACTGTCAAAGGATGAAGATCCACTACTACTAGAAGCAAAAAGTTTCTTTTTTTTAATTCCATAGTCTTTACTTTTTGTTGATGGTTTCTGTAAATAAGTTGGTATTCTTGACTTACGGGAGACATTTTCTGGACTTAGCACAGATCCACTTCGTAATTTCATTTCCTTAAAATGGCACTTTGGACTTCAAACTGCATTAATTTTCTGGAAAAAAAAAATATATATATAAAACTTAGGCTATTTAATTAATTTGTAACAGTTTTGGTTAAGAGCAAATCAAAATATAACTTAAGCTAGCTTTGTTTATTTCAAAAATAGCACTTTAAAGTATTATTTTTGTACAAGTGCTCATTTTGAAGAAATGTAGGCCTATAAGCCTACTTATATATCAGGATCCTAAATGTGAGCCAGGCTCAACTAAATATTGTGATCTTTTTATAAATGAAAATTTTCATGAAATATTTTATTTACAATAAGAAAAAGTATAAAAATTGTATTTTGTTTTGTGAACTAAGCCTGTTTCACCTATAAAACACACTCGTACACCAAGTCTACATACTCCATATCTATAAGGTCCATGGTCTCTAAAGTGGGCCATCTGCGTACGAGTTTGGCTCGGTTTCCGATTGCCTAAACTTGTACGTGAATAGGGTGTCACGAGCCGGGCTTGGCCTCAGACGTGCCGAGTCCGGCTCGGCTCGCCAGAGTCGTCGGTGGGGCTCGGCTCGTCACTAGCTCGCTATTGGCTCGTACGTGTGTGGATGGTATAAGCCAGGCTCTTGTATCCACACTGCAGACAGTGTGATGTTGTCAGTCAGAGGGACCAAGTTTGCTTCCATTTTCAAATCTTTCATGAGCCCTGAGTTTTTTAAAAAGTTTTTAGAGTAGTACTGTCAATTGGCGGCTCTGTGGTAAATCCGTAACACAGATTATTATAATAGAGGAAATCGAGATGAGGTTATAAATTCACTCGCGCAGTTGACGTGGGAGAAATTTCCTGATGCTGACTTAAAGTTTGTTAAAAAAAAAGTTTCTTTATAGCAACCAGTTCTTAATCCAAATTCTCCTCTTTTTATTTTTAGCTCTCATGAACATGCTACATTTGTTTAAAATGATCATCGCTGTTGCAACTTGCTTTGACAAACTCATTGTAGATAATGAAATGTTTTAGCAAAGCTGGGAGTCCACTCGTACTGATGATAGAATGTGTGTGGTGAAATATGACCGAGTCTGGCTCGAGAGTAAAGCTCACTGAGCCGGACTCGCAAGTCAGGCTCGTACATGAGAAGTGATAGACTCCTAAGCAGTAGATTACTCTGTCCACAGAGCCCTTAGACCTCCATAAAAGTTTGATCAACTTTAACTTTCTTAAGGACTGTCGTTACCATAGGTAGACTTAACCAAACCTTTAATGCATAAATCAATGTAATGTTTCCAATATGATATATCAAATAAACAATTTAATTTTAATACAAGGTGATGACATCGTAAATGGAAGCAATCATGAGTCAATATTTTAACACAAACTACACGAGTAGCCACAAAGTTAGTCAATATTTACGTTTCTACATTTCACTTGTGATTGTAGTGAGTTTTGCTGTAATTGTATAGTAATTAGGCCAACTCTAAATTTTTAAATTTGACAAATATTTGTAATATTTGATTTGCCATCTAACTCACTTGAATGTGTAATAATAACAATTAAATACATTAATATAACCAAAATAAACGACTTATATTACCGATACTGTCTGTCATCTCACCTTTAACATCATCATTCACACTCACAAGGCTGTATAGAATTAAATAATAATAAAATTATAATTATTTGAAAACTTTTTTATTTTCGCAACATTTAAAGAACTCACTAAAATCACAAAAACATAAATATTGAGAAACATGAATTTAAACATGGATGCTCCTTTGTGTATCAAACAAAATCCACCATTTTATTGTTTATTGGAATACAACTGTTTGAAATTTTAATTTGTTTATGCCTAAAAGGTTAGGCTCGGTTAATGTTTTTTTATGTAATAGTTAAGCCTAAGCACCAGTATCCTTTTTATTACTGTAAATTATTACAAAATAACAAAACCTAGCCTTTCAAGCATAAACAATCGGTTTCTCATGAAATATCAGAATCCCCCCCCCATCTCAACTATGACTTTAGTTTAGATTCAATTGTTTATTTTGACAAATACTTTTAATAATTATAATTTAAGAATCATTTGATCCTCCATATCCTTTTAGGTGGAATTACAGTGTTAAATTATGTATTATTGCTATTTTATATTTAAAAAATTACATTATATGTGGTGGTTTTTGTGTCCCATACCCTATGTTTCTATTGGTTGACATGAGATTACATGGTAGTGCCAGGGTCATGATGATCAACATAACTTTCACATAACGGTCCTCGTGTTTTTAAAATGGAAGTCAACCCTATCTAGTTAACTTAGTTGTCCAGGGGAGAAGTCACATTAATTGAAGGCATCACGTGTACTATATAATCATGTAGCAAGTGACATCAACACGGTTATTTAGTAAGATTACTTCATAATGCATATGGTGTTAGGCTATGTGAATCCTAATTATACAGACTTGTTTCTTTACGTTAGATGAACGTCAAGTTAGCGTATAACCCGAACGGGTAGTAAGACGCAATGCTAAAAAAAGTTAAGTTGATCGTGATCTCGGTATTAAAGACACGGCGTGTTTGCACAAAATTGTAATTCATACCGATTAAAAAAGACTAAAAGGATACTAAGTATGTGTGAGACTCTGGATTCAGATACCAACCTTACGGGTCAATCAGAATTTGTAGCCACAAGCCCAATACATAAACCCTAGTTAGTTAGTTAGTTATTCAGAATGTGTTGATAAAAAGAGCCAAAATCGGCTCGTATACATATAAACATCCTAACGTAGGCGTGGTTCATTCACTAATTTGTTACATACATTTAGGAAAGTGAGATCTATTACAGGGTATGAATTACTTTAGCAATAATAAAACATGTTTATAAAATTAAAACCTTGAGTTTGTAAAATAAAACCACCAAAATTATAATTTTCGAATGAAGTGAAAAAAAAAATCTGTAAAGCCTTTAAAAAATTTCCTTCACCTACTTTTAAAGCATACAATGAATTAAAATATCAAATTTACTACTTCATTTTGTTGAACTGACAAACAATAGGAAATACAATGCCATCAAATATGTCGTTTAAAAGATTTATTAAAAATAACAACAGTTTGTCATGTTAACTTACATTAATTCAAATTTAATCAAAGATAAACAAAGCAGCGAAATCACAGATCACATTACGCTAATGCGCTAGTCTCTAAACATTGATAAACAAGATATTTGTAAAGTCCATTGATCTCTATTATAAATGGTTGGACAACATTTGGCTGAAACTTTCGCGCTGTCGTCTGCATACCATTGTGTAAGAGAAACAGAAACTTTCTGGTATTTCTTCCTCTCCTACACCCATAAAAGGCAATGTAGCATTTTGACATCCTTCATTAATTTGATTTAATATATGAGAAACAACAATGTGTGATTATATGTATAGCTAAAACTTAATTTTTAATGGAATTAGGTTGTACAAATTAACTTTTAAAACCTAATTTCACTAAAAATTTAATTTTAGATATAAATATTCTTACACGTTCCTTATTAAACAATTTAAAATGTTTTTCAAAAATGTATGATTAATTAAATGAAATAAATATTTTAGTAAAGGCTTTAAAGAGCAAAACCAAAGTTCGAAACTGGTGAGTTTTTCCCTAAAAATAAGTTGATGTAGGCTAATATATAAAGATGATATTTGAAGGAAGCTGATTTGGAAGGCTTCATCTCGTACCAGAATCCTACCCTATAATAGTGTTTAGGTAAGATAAAAGACCTTCCAGAAGGGTAGATCTACTTCCGTTCTAAATGCCGTCCATCCTACCAAAATACTAGTAGATGATAGTATTCGGGTATGAAATAAAGCTTTATGGATTGAAATTCATATTAAAATCAGGGTTTAATAAATACCGTTCTTCCTACAAGCCTATAACCTAAATTATCATTTGAACGTAAGACTTCTACACAAAGTATGCCATTCAAACAAATGTATACAGTTTTTAGATAACGTGTTTTATTATAGCTATCAAGCTTTCAATAAAATATGGTTTCTGAAAGCAATATACAAGATATGAGCCAACATTTTTTTTAAAAAAAGGCAATAGGTACTTTCTACAAGCCTATAACTTAAGTGATAGTTTGAAATTATTGCGACTACACAAAGTTTGTCATTCAAACAAATGTAATCAAATTTTAAGATACCTTATTCATTATATTTATTGAACTTTCAATATAATATGGTTTATGAAACCAATATACAAGCTAATAAACAACTTTAAATTTAAGTGTAGTCTTGGCAGAATGTAAACAACATGGATGATAGCTACATATTTAAATATGTTAAATATTTTATTCGTACTTGTACAGTATTACCTGTAAAACTGAATTGTATAGCCTTTAATGCAAATGTTTCTTCAGGTAAGTGTAGTATAATACTTCACTATTTTCAAACAATAGCACTTTTATTCATCAGAGACATGTTTTCGCATAAGAACAGTGAAAGAAACCGTTAAATATTTCCCCCCACAGTGTAGCAGACGATAAACTTGAACGTCATACTTTTGTCCTTGGCAATGTGTATGTCCATCACTTTACTGAACTTAGCCACAGCCACATAAACGTTTATTCTAGGGGAAAACAAGCAATGCGCAGGGTGAATAATAGCATTGGAAGTGAATCAGCTAATGCATCGATCAAATAACAAGAATGTTCCTGGCTGTTTGAAGAAAATATTTTCGGAGCCAAAGAACAACACAAACTAAATTTAATTTGCACTCAATTTTTAAGAGGTTGGTATCGTCGCTTGACAGAAAACACCTGAAATGCCTGAAATGTCTCTTAATTTGTTTTGTTTATGACAGTAACAAGTTTGCTTGCAAACGTATTTTTGAATTGTTTATTTATTTATGATAAATTGATTCTAAGGAAAGAAATTATTATGGCTGAAGGGGGTGACTTAAAAACAGTGAATGTTTGGCTTACCATTAAAAGATATGACTTAGTTGGTATGTATATAATAATAATTATTTAGCCTATAAATGATATCTGTTTAGAACTAGTATAATATAATTTGACAACACTCTATGTAGTTTGCCACGTTCTTGAAATTTTAGAACATTCATTTATGATTATACCTGTACAACAAGTGACACATGTAATTACGTTCTTAAACATATATAATTTGACAATCTTTTACTATCAGCTATTAGCTTTCCATTATAAATTATAATAAATACGTACAATAGACTCTCCAGTTTATTACTAGGCCTAGTTCATCACTTAGCTTAAACTCTAAGAATTTTACAATCGTATATAAGAACAAAGTAGGGCTATGGTAAATAGTTAATTTAATATTTATATCTCAGAGTAAGAATACTTTTAAGACAAAACTATAAAGTTTATATTAAGTTAGTAGCCTATATTTGAATAGAATATAAACTTGACCGCATGTAGGCTTAGTGGCCAAATTTATTTGAACAATATAGGCTTATGCCTTATAACTATTTTGTTAGCCTCTTGTCTATAAGGAAAATGAACTAGTTCTGGTTTGTTTTTCACGCCAGGTGGAGGCGTTCTGCTCTAACAACCTTTTTGAGTAATATTTATTTAGCACTGCATCTTACTACTTGTTTGGGTTATATGCTACTGTGAGTAAAAATTTTCAACTGAAGGTGATAAAAAGAGAATATAGAAATGGGGCCTACCGGCTTCCAAATGAACATTTTGATAAATGCGATCGAGCATGGGAGTAATTCACCACAATTTTAAAATTTTTTTTGTGAAAGTGAATACCATTCTTCTCAGTTAGAAGCTACACAACATGTTTAAAATATATATATAATATTGTTTAAAAAGTGAGTATATCTTGTGTTTTCTAATATTAAAACGTGCATTTTAGTACAAAGTGTATTACCTTATTGCCATTACAATTGTGAATACAAGCCACAGAGCCTAGCCCCAATTGAACAAAGGTGGGATGGCAAACTCTCTGTACACGTTATAATAATAACTAATAATCTGCTTCGGTGACTGCATGATCTAAGGCACTACCCTTGCAATAGACTGGACTCCTGAAGACAAGGAGATTGGGGTCCAATCTCATTTGGGTGTACTGATTCACTGAAGGTGCCTAAATGCTTTTATACTCTACCACCATGAAAATGCAGGTACACTTCCTCTAAATTCAACCTTCCTAATCCCTAACACATTAGTGTAATTAGTACATAGGTGCATTTAGTCTAAAGAGGTATTAAGGTGCAGTGCTAAAAAAATTAATTACTTTAAAAAAAAGCAATAGGCTTACTGAAAATTTGTAATCTGGGCAGCTCGAAAACAGTTTGACAAACTGAAAATAGCTCCCACACTAGATGAGTTTGGCAACCCTTATCTAAACACATTACACCAAACAGATTATCAAAACAAGGGATTTTACAAGATTAGCTTATATAGAAATTTATTTTCTAGATATAAAAACTATTAACGACCTACCATTATTTGTGATTTAACCATAACCATGATGGAAAAAACACCTCTGTTATGATAATTAAGATATACCAGGCCCCATTAATAACAAAATGGGCTTATTTTGATATGAATTTTAACACAACTTTATTCTGTCTTGTTCAAGTACATATTGGTATGGGAAGAATTGGTTTTTTTTCAACTATGGTTGAATGAGTGATGGTTTTTATTTTTTTGTCTTCAAATTTGTCATCCACAAAACTCATATTTTTAAATTATTGTATACCGGTACTGAAAAACATTATTAATCATAATATTCATTAACACCAACTTTTGGCAAACATCTAGCATTTAATTATTCAATACCATAATCATTTAGACTTAATTGAGGAAAACACTTATGCTATCTATTTATTTAGATAAATAACTTGAGTTTCCCCTCCCCAGAGAATATAAAAGAAGAACCCTTACCAAGAACTACGGCATGTGTTACCTTTCACAAAGATTCAGATTTCAAGAAAATCCAGTCAGAAATTCGCAAATACTTGGGTCTCCAAGAAAACGGCCAGGAATTGTTGAAGTTGAGAACCAAGAATGGAATACTAGTCCCTCTCTCCTATATCCTTGCAGGAAGCTCCGAAAATGAGTAAGCTGTATTTTAACACTACCATTAGGTATATTGTGTTTCTTTCTAGATTGTGCTACTTAGCATATTGAGGAATTTTGTGTAAGTTTCATAAGAAGAAAAATATGGCATAGAAATACTTTGTTGACTCAAGATATTACTTTTTATTTTTCAGCCCCTATATCATTGAGGTACTAAGATTATATCAACATGGTAAGTGATTCTCTTTAATAATACAGATATTTATTTAAACTATATTATGACTAGCCTAAGTTATACAGATCGTGACCTATATTTTATAGGATATTGATGAAAATTATGGCCCATATGTAAGAATTAGGCTGAGCAAAATCAAAGTTGAAGTAAAGTGTATTAGGAGTCTAACTGTGCCTTGAGAGGTTTTTTTTAGCACCCATCTTATTACTTGTTTGGGTTATACGCTTTTGTACTAATTACGCTAATGGTTTTAGGTATTATGAAGGCTATACTGTATTTAAAGTAAGTGTACCTGCATATGCATGGAGAGAGATTGGAAAACCATCTTGGATAAACCACCTTCAGTACACCCAACCAAGATTCGAATCTCGATATTTCCAGAATCTGCGGTCTAGTATACTGCAAGAGTAACCCCTTGGACCATGCAGCCACCAAAGCGAGAACCTTGAAAGTTAAACCGGAGTGTACTGGTCATTTGCTTGGAATGACCTTTTGTGCAACTCTCTCTCTCTTGCGTAATTTCTTGGAAAATATGGTCGCAGCACACTCATCTTGGCAAGCAAATTAACGCCCTTCTACCACATACGACCTCCTGTTTCGTTCTTGCATATGGGCTTCAATCTTACAATTTCTAGTAAAAACCAGCAAGTAATATTTCAAAAGTTATTTTTTAAGTAACTAGAGGAAACTAACTTGTTCGTTTATGCTCACTTTTCTTGGTTATTTTCAGCTCTAGCAAATGGAACTATTCCACAAGTTGTGAAAGATACTGTTAAACATAGATTTGAGAACCTGGAAAAAAGGGTGAGTTGTAATTTTAGAGTTGATTCAAAATTGGAGTGGTGGGAGATGACAGCTAGCAGATGATTTTTATTGCAAACATTGGTTGAAATTCACTAATGTGGAAATAATAATAATTTTCTTGTAATACTACATTATCAACATTGTTAATAAACACTTCTAATAATACTTCCATAAGGATTACTGTATAATTGGCTTTTTCAAAACTTATTGGAAGAACAAAATATATTAATGAAACTATTATGTTTTTTGTTTCATGGTTGTGGCAACAAGAGATGTAATAGTCCATGAAATAATAGACTAAAAAGTATTGTAGTCACACTTGTATCTTCTTATAACTGGCGATCAAAATAAAAATGGTTTTTATAACTTAGAGAAAGAGCCACAAAAGAGCCATACAACTTTATTTTGTAAACTCATGCACATTAACAACTAAACATGGTGTGTGTGACATCATAAACAGCCTTCATTTTGTTTGGTTTGCATCTTAATTTGTGAAGAGAACACAGCCTTTTAGAAGCTCTCAGTGACCTGGCGGTCTAGGGGTAAGGTGTCAGACTTCTGTGCTGAGGGTCCGGGGTTCAATCCTCGGTCCCGGCACAGATTGTGGTTCGGATTCCACGTTAAACTGTAGGTCCTCCATTTCATCTCACAATCACCCTACCACTACACATTAGCGTAAGTGCATACAACCCGATCCGGTAGTAAAACGCGGTGCTGATGATGATGATAGTAATAAAAATAATTAATAATAATAATAATAATAATAATAAGCATTTCCCGACTATTCGTTTTCTAAAGTCCAATTTAATATCATTGATAGTTAAAATTGTTCTAAATATTTAAACTCATTAACCTATATCATATTTATTTTACAACCAATACATGCTTTAAGTCCCAAGATGAAACTTAACTGTTAGGATTTGAGGTTCCAATTCAGGCTTTGTGCATTGTGGTGAGAAAGAGCATTAAAATTGTCAATAACACACGTTACTTATTTTCCCCAGGTTCAGCACTTGGAGGCCACGATACCCGACTTGAAGTCTCTAAGGATGGCCAACATCGAGCGAGTGGCGGAACAATTAGACTACAAGGTGCATTTTTTAAACCGGCGCATCGATGACTTGGCTCCAGTGGATTGGAAAGAAAAGTTGCAGAACTCTGGGAAATCACTTTCTCCCATACAGGCAACTAACTAAACCCTCCTCTTTTATTATCTCTTGTGTGTTTTCAGCTTGACCTGCCCTGCAGTCTTTTTCCATCCTCATTACATGCCCATACCATCTCAGTCTTGCTTCCTCTACTATCTCATGTACTCTCTGTACCTCCACTTTTTCCCAGATAACTTCATTCCTAATCTTGTTCCTCCTCGTGACAGCTTACATGCTCATCACAAACGTCATTCTCATGGCCTCCACTTTCCTAATCTCTCTTACATTCAATGTCTATGTTTCTGCTGCATATGTGACAATAAGTACAAAGTACGCCCTGTATAACACTTCAAGGGCACTTCTCCAGGAGCAGGTTTCTTACACAGATATAGAACAACTCTCCTTGCTGTCCTCTTCTCATTAAATCCTCTCTACTTACCTTTCTCCTCAATCATGCTTCTAAGAAATGTTACGTTCTGTACTTTACTCAGCTCCACTTCATCCAACCTTATAGCTTTATTAGGACTTACCCTCTTCCTTGTCATTACCATCACTTCACACTTTGCCATGTTAAATTTCATTCCACTCTCTTTTACTTCCTCATTCCATTCTTGTGGTTGTTCCTGTACTTCCTCATCCTTCTCCCCTCCATATAGCATCAAGTCATCAGCAAACATCATGGTTTTAACTTTTTCCTACCACTTTGTTCATGACCATTACAAATACAGGGTTATTCAAAAGTAATGGTGCAAAACCGAAGACTTGTAGTAAGGGTGGTGTCAAAGGTAACCAAGCGGTAACGGATTGAAAGGGAGAAAAACGGCATCAAGTCTAAGTAAATTATATTTTACTTTATGACTAATTTATATAATATAAGTTACAAATGTTATAATACTGGCATATAAAGGGAAGATAAATTAATATGAGAGAAAGGCAAAGTATGTACCATTGGATCCTGAAATTATTATGATTTGTCTAATTATAGTTATATTTACACCCCGATTTTCTTAGTAACGATCTGGTACAAAAAAAGCCTTTTAGAAAGCCATTTGTAAGAAGATCAGGCTATAGCATTTTATCTCCTGGTTTACCTGATTTTATTTTCTCTTACTTATTCAAATTGCTTAAACCACTAATTTTGTTTGAAAGTATGTTACCATCTACAAAGAGAGTAAAATGAATTTGTGCCCGATGGCTTGGAAATGTATAATAAGACAGTGTAGAAACACTGGACAATAATGTAAAGTAATTCTACACTGTCTTATTATACATTATCATCTACAAATAAATGCAAAACATCTCTTTTATTATGTGTTCTGTCTTACGATAGGTCCATTCCTTTTGTCAGTGAACTTAGACAGCCAATGCGCCCTTTCCTCTGTCTCCTCTCAACTACTATATACAACCTAATAAATAAAACTTTAATATTTTATAATTCCCACAAAATTGTAAAATATAGTCCAACATTTGAAATAGTGTTTAAGTTTGTTTAGTTTTTATTGCATGAACTGCATAGTTAATAGTTGTGTTATCAGACCATTTCCATTGGTTGGAGAGGAAATTGTAGCACATACCGTGAACTAGCACAGTATGACATCCATCTGTAAACAAAAAGTTTAGGGTCAATGTGTGTTTATATCCGTCAAACTGAAAGAGAGATACCACTAAAAACAGCCTGGGTCACGTGAAATTTAAAAAAATGTAAATGTGAGTGTATGAAAATTAATTTAGTAAAATCATAATATATTTTAGTGTAGTAAAACTCTTTTTATAATATGGAAACTAGTGGTTCAATTTTGTGACAATGCCAGCCTTGAACTTGTGACAATGCCAGCCTTGAACTGTATTGTTGTATGTGTTGTGTTCACCTCTTGCTTTACTACAGCCTTTGCACCAATAGCCACTGCATGGGTGACCATCTTAATCCCAAACTGGAGGTGAATATATTTGTTACAAAGATTCTAGTTGCTTATCAAACATGGTTGTGAATTATGTCTTATAAAGGACTTTTGGCTATCATTCACTTTACATTGAGGTGCTCGAGAAAAGATAGTGCCAAGACTCAGTGTCCTACATACAGAAACAAAGATTAGCCGACTTTTCAACAAAATCCCAAAAAATATTGTCCAAAATCACTTGTATTTAACATAGATTTAAGGATTTTATCAAGCTTTCAAATCATCTTTTTTTAACATAAAATGAGGCTCTTGGTACTATCTCGCCCAGACCCCCTTTATTAATTTGCATAAAATAATTTTTTTCACTCCAGTTAACAGTAATATAAAAATGGGTGAGGACACTTAATCATCATCATCCACAGTTTCCTGTCACTGGCAGGGTCTGTCTCAAACATAAGGCTGAGCTCCATTTACTTTTATCCCTCCACGCCAGCCCAATCCACTCCTCTCTACACTCCCTTTATCTACATATTCCTGGGTCCTCCTTTTAGCCTCCTGCCCGCCACTTCCATTTCGAGTATCTTCCATTCTCTTCACATGTCCATACCACCTCAATCTCGCCTTCTCCCTATCCTGCAGTGATTCCTCCTTCACACACTCTCTCACTCTCTCTCACACCCTTTCATTCCTCACCCTATCCATCCATATATGGACCTGCCAGCCTACTACTCTGATATTTTATTTCTCAAGCCTGTATCCTAAGGACATTTTTTGCTAATAAATCACCAGCAAGACTTCAATATGAACCTTGCCAGCATTTACTGATGGTTACAAGTATTCTGACTTTATTCTAACTTACGTTTACTGAGCAGAGACTGTGTCTCATGAGGATGGATGCACTTGTTGTAGTCGTGTGTGCCTTGTGGCAGTAATCTCAACACATATTCCGCCAGTAGAATCCCTCCTACCCGTGTCAACATGGTCCTGTTCAAGGTCGTGACAAAGAACGAACCGCTTGGCTGCAATGTCACAGTAACTATTGAAGACCTTTATTATAAATTCCTTGTTTAGTTTAAATTTAATGTCATGATTTCAAAAGTTGTTTCCCTATAATCAAAGCTATACTTAAACTGCTGCAAAGAAAAATTCAATTTTTATTTAATCAACCCTATTGTAAATTCCTGACCATCTTAGTGGTCTAAGTTCCTGGTTCAATTCCCGGTCTTTTCAGATTTTTTGTGAAGCAGTGGGTTTGTAACGTGCTGTAACTCAGCTTCTTGAGTACAAATGAGGAGCTACTTGAATGAAAAATTAGCGGCTCCAGTTTAACTTTTTTATTTTTAGCACTATGTCCTACTAGCCGTTAGAGTTGTACACATACTTTGGTTTAGAAAACTGATTTACTAGAGGAATGGAAGGGAAGACGATTCAAGGTCTGTATTATTACAGTTTTTATAACAAAAAACATTTATGGCCAAAATAAATAAAATAATGTGTTTTTAAGTAGATTGTTTAGAAAAATGTTATGCACTTCGTAATCTCAACATTTCTTCAATATCTGTCATGAGCTTGATGACATTTGAACATAAACTTACCTGCTTCGGTGGCCACGTGGTCTAATGCTCTAATTTCAAAGTAGACTAGACTGCCGATGATGGGGAGATCGAGGTTTGAATCTTAATTGGGTTTTCAAAATGGTTTTACACACTCTCTCTATCCACACAAATGCGAGTACACTTCCTATAAATATAACCGTCCTAATCCTTAAAACCATTAGCATAATTAGTACATAAGCGTATAACCTGAAAGGGTAGTAAGATGTGGTGTTGAAAAAACTTTTTAAATGTTCAAGAGAAAACAATACTAGATAAATTCTGCAATGCTCTTAACAAATATTCAAGAATTGTTGATAATACCAAGTGTAGAAAATAATATGTATTAAAAAAGTGCATTGATCAAAAACATTTATTAATAAATAAAATGATAGAATATTAGGAAAAAGGTAGAGAACAAATAAAAGTAAAAACATTAACACATATTTATTATGTGTAAATATGTGTTAGTGTTTTTTCTTTTATTTGTGCTCTACCTTTTTTCTAATATTCTATCATTTTATTTATTACCAAGTGTATAAAATAAAACTAAACCTATATACTGAAGCAATATTTGATTTATTTTGGCCATAAAGGTTTTTGTCATAAAAACCTCAAAAATATAGACCTTAACTTGTCCTACCTTTCCATTACATTTTAACTACAACCTTTCAATAAATAAACTCTAAATGAAGCTTAAGACATTCATTCACCTTCAATGCAGATGAACAAGCCTCGACAAACAAGTTCTTCTCAGTAACGTGTTCCAATACCTCTGAAGCAATGACAGCATTGTAAAATTCGTGGTGTGTGCTGGTATGCTCCTCTATAGTGTTGTGGATGTATGTTAGACGACTCGCTATCTCGGGATCCTTACTGGCGTGAAGCTGTGCCGTCTCTATCATGCTTTCACTCGCATCCACACCAGTAACTTCTGCGCCAAGTCTTGCAAGGGGCTAGAAGAGATTGGGATCTAAATGGTGTAAGCAGGTTTAAGATTTGAATGGACACAATCTTGAGAATGAGTTTCTGACTTGATAGATACAAATAATATAGTAATGTAATATTTTCACAAAATAAAATTTAAGATATGAAGGATTCAAAACTACACTTTAAAGACTGAACATTCAAAAGTGCCATTTTGGTAATGCCTAGGTTAGGAACTATGTTCAGGTAATTCAATAATTTCTATTCAGAGGCGGCTCTACCATAAGGTGAACTAGGCGACCGGCTATGGCCCCACGCCTTCAGGGGCCCTATGCCATGATTAAGCGAGTGAGTAAGAACTTAATGAAGTTTATAGTGCTTGATGAAAACAATATTTTATATTTATTATGTTTATGTAAAATCACCTTATTATTATAACATTTTTTGTGGTATTTTATTAAGTGATATAAAAGGAAAACTATTTTTTTTTGTAACTCTAAATAAAAATCATCTGTTTCAATTTTTTCCAAAAAATTAAATTGTAAAAATCCTCAAATCTTATAATTATTTCCCCACATCGCTTATTAACATTATGTTGCTAAGAGGTTACATGGCTACTTTTTTTCCTCTTAATTCTTATAGCCAAATAAATAAATATTCCAAATTTAGACTAGTTAGCGAAGTTTTGAGTTGGATTAATTTATGGGGAGCGTATAGCCCGAATGGGTAATAAGACGGGGTGCTAAATAAAATAAAAAATTGGGGGGAGGGGGGGGTGCCTCAAATGACTCTGGCTACAACCTCGCATACCCTAGAGCCACCTCTTTTTCTATTACCAGAAGTGCTGCAAACCTTACCATGCCAATATAAGAATACATGAATTTGGACACACGCACCTCAGTCAAAATGCCTCCCCCGCACCCAACTTCTAGTATTTTGAGTCCTTCCAAAGGGTGATGAGTCTCGTTGAAAGAAGGATTTGTCTGTCCCGAGGAAATTAGCCCATCTCGAATGAAAGGTACTCTGCACACATTAAAATAAAAGTATATTCTTTATTAATAAATGCAGTACTCATATAATTATATGTATTTATATATACATGTAAACGGCTTAGTAATGAGATTTTTCAGCTTTTTTAGTATTAAATTTGTATAAAACGTTAAAGTGTCAAATTTAATAGAGATTTTCAGAAGGACATACATGAAATATTGGGGCTCAATCCCAACCAGCTGGAATGTGGTTTCCCACCTTCAGTCCAGGTTGGGACAGTGCCTTGAACTTTACCTTCATTATTCTGTTGGCACAAGTGTACAACAACAGCTGTTGCTTGACTCAAGTGAACAGTTCTATTGCCACTCACCTGAGCGTGTTCATGGTGTGAAGAGCCCTCATCTCTCCCCCCTCATCCCACCACCTGTCTGACAGCCTGCTGTAATTACCGACATCTTCCTCATCGACTGTTGATTGATTCAAGTGAATGACATCACTGTGAGATCCCGCAGAAATAGACCTTAGAATAAACACATTCCAACTCAAACCAATCTTTGCATCGACACAAGAGAGAGAAGTAAAGTGACAAACAACTGTTTTAAATTTATTTTTAACCTAAAAGTAGGTTCTCACCAAACAGGATTAGAGGCAGACGACTAGTTAGCATCAACAATGAAAGTAGCTAAATTCTAGTAAGGATTAGAGAAATACATACACTTTCAAATATTGTAAATTACCTACTGGTAGTTTTTTTTAGTTCCAATAAATTAATTACCCGCTTCAGTGGCCGAATGGTCTGGTTGTAAAGGGGAGTGGGGGGTGGAGCTTTTTCCTAAATAGTTATCCACTCTCCTTCCATAAAAATGTGGGAACATTTCCTCTAAATTCAACCTTCTTAATTCCTAACACATTAGTGTAATTAGTATAGGTATAAAACCCAAATGGATAGTTAGATGTGGTGCTAAAAATAAAATAAGGAAAGTAGAATTTAGTGAAAATGTTAACATATTTTGTAGGGCCTATGGCTGGAGAGTGAAAAATCATTTATAAAATAACCCACCCTCCTGACCAGGATTCGAACATCGATTTCACTTTAGGCAATCCAACCTATTGCAAGATCGACACCTTAGACAAGGGCTGCCGAGTCTACGATATGTGTTAGTGATTTATGTACAAATAAATGCATACTGGTTGTCAATACCTACCTGAACAGCAGTTTGGGAAATGAGCTTGTTTGTATCAGAAGTCTTGCAGTTGTAGTCAACATCTTCCAAATCAATTATGATCAGTGGATCTAGTATGCCTCTCAATAAGTCTTCAATCTAGAAATTAAAGATGATAAGTTAGAGGAAATAAGTGACTGCTATGTTACCTAAAGGTGATAATATCTTTTTTCGTTGAGGTGTGATTTCACATGGTGGCTAAAAAAATGTATTATAAAATTCCGTGACTTTTCTAGACAGCATTTTAAAAAAATTCCACGCTTGGCCTCTTTACACTTTTTGTTAGTGGATGGGAATTTTTTTCATTTACTATATTGATAACATATTTTTGAAAAATCCTAAGCTACCAAACATGAATTTTTCTAGTATTTAATTAGGTATTCAAGTTCTCTGACTTATCCTAATCTTTGATTAAATTCCCTGACATTTCTCGGGCATCGAAGAATTCCCTGAATTTTCTGGTTTTCACTGTCTTTTAGCCACCATGTCTGAAGCTCATAGTGACTGTCTAATTAGCTACTAAGATGACAAGTTGTCAAAGGCTAGATGCACGACAGCTGGATTTGGTGGGCTACCAAACACACCACTTTCAGAATAAATGTAAGTAGCACTCTAACTAATGGTTCTGCTTTAGAGGATATTATTAAACATAAGCTGTACCCTACAGTTCAATGACCACAAGTATTTTTTTAGCATCGCGTTTTACTACCTGTTGAGGTTATACACCAACAAGTATTATTGAAAGTCACTTTAAGTAAAAATAAATTGAGGCAACAGAAAATTTAAAAAAAAAATTGCACAAATTAGTTTTTAGGAGCCTATTATATATATAAATTAGCACCGTGTATTATTAGACCTACCCATTCAGGTTGTACACCAATGAAATAATTAAACTAATGGGTTAAATATGAAGAAGGTTCAATTTAGAATAATTGTACCTGCATTTGTGTGGCACGTGTGGGAAACCATTTAGAAAAATCCACTCTCTGTACACCTGATCAGGATCGAACTCTGATCCGCTTGTCATCGGCAGTATAATCTATTGCGAAAGTAACGCCTTAGACCATGCGGCCATCAAAGCAGGTAGTATATGAAATATCAAACATTAGCTTATTAAAAGAGATTTCAATCAGGATTGTAATCAGGCCATTGTAAAAGTAATGAGAAGATACAGGAGGGCTGATGAGAAAACTATTTATGAACAGGACTTGTTCTAAAGATACATATATTTAAATTTTTGTTTGGGCTGTACGCAAGACAGGAATGTAACATTATGATGTAGGCTACTTCTGGAAGAGGTGCTAGGAGTCAGTTTGTTTAGGGAATGGTGCAAGTTAAAAGTAAAAATTAGCCCAGAAATAAAAAGGGGGGTCACAAATGAGAAAAATATAATTGTCAGTTGTCTTATTTAACCATGTTGATAGAAGCCTAAATCATTGTCATATCCAGAAAATATTTCTGCTTACAATTTGGACAACACATCTGAAAGAATGTGCATACAGGCATAATTTAATATAATATATAAAAATATGTAGTAATGATCTTAATTTTGGAGTAGCAAACATTGTAAGAACCTTTTTTTCCTATTAATAAGATCCACAGGACCCAAATTATAAACTATAAAAGATGTCCTAAACCCAAAGAAAGTAGGAATACTTTGTATGTTTATATAATTATAATACAGATGCTTGAATAAAACTTTTTTTAACAAAAAAAAATTTACCTCAAAGCGTTATTAATAATTATAATAGTCACAAAAAAAAATCTGCCATTGAAATATTATGATTGGTTAGTAAAATAATTAATTAAATTAGAATCGATTAAAATGTATTTTATCAGACTCACAGATTTTATTTTTCTAAAAACAAAGATTACCTTGTGGCGTTAGAAACACTATAAACACAAACAAACCTAAAACAACCATTAAAATCTTTTGAATGGTTGGTCAAGAACAAAGCATTGTTTCAATATCAGGTTTGGTCGAGTTAAAATTTTAACCTCAGCTTAAGATGTTTATTAAATGTTTCATTGTTAGATTATCACGGGGCTAAATTCCACACCATTGATCTCTATAATATAGCTGGATGGACATATGTGGCTGAAATTTTCGAGCTGTCATCTGCATACCATTGTGTAAGAGAGAAGAAAACTTTGGGATATCTCTTTCTCTCCTACACTCATACAAGGAAATGGGGCATTTTGACATTGTTCATTAATTTGATTAAATATATGAGATACACCAATATCTGATTAGTAAAAAGAAATAAATATGCTATTAAAAGCTTTGAAGAGCGTATTAAAGTTTGAAATTGGTTAGTTTTTTCTTTGAATAAGTTGATGTAGCCTAATATATACGATTATTTATGAAGGAAGCCGGCTTTAAGGCTTTATTTCGTACCATAATTCTACCCTATAGTTGTGTTTAGTTAGGATAAACGACCTTCTAGAAGGAAATGTTTACTTCGTTTTAAATGGACGTTTATCCTACTTATATATACGATAGTATTCTGGTACGAAATAAAGCCTTACAGATTGGGATTATACTAAATTCAGGGTTTAGTAGATAACGTACTTCCTATAAGCCTATAACTTAAATTAACACTTGAACGTAAGATTTTTACACAAATTATGTCATTCAAACCAATGTAAAACAGTTTTTAGCTAACTTGTTTCATTATAGTTACCGAACTTTCAACATAATATGGTTTCTGAAAGCAATATACATTATATGAGCCAACATTTAAAAAAAATTGTAATATAATAATAATTTCTACAAGCCAATAATGTTCAACCTAAGTAATAGGTTGAATGTATGGCAACTACAAAAAGTTTGTCATTCAAACAAATGTAATCAAGTTTTAAAATACATTATTCATTATATTTATCAATATAATAGCCTATGATTTCTAAAAACAATATATAAGTTAGTAACCAACTTTAAATATAAGTGTAGAAAAATGCAAATAAGGGAGAAAAAGATGGATGGAATAATGGACAAAAGTGCTACAGACTGTTGTAGAATGAAGCAAGAAAATATTGTAGAGCCTATAGTCAAATGAGCCAAAGGAGGAGGTAAAATAGGAAAGAGGTCCAAATTATGGATGAAAAAGAAAGGATAATGGAAATGTATGAGGAGGTAAAGAAGCTGTGTAAATCATATTTTGGGAGATTGTTGAACCCTTAGAGGGCAGGATTGGTAACGTAGGAAGAAAAATAGAAGCAAATGGACGGAGAGATGGAGGAGGAAGTAGCCGACCTAACCTGGAAGGAGGTTGAAGAGGCCTTGAAAAGGACGAGGAAGAAAAAGGCACCAGGAGTTGATGAACTCACGATGGAAATGATAACAGCAGCAGGTGAAATTGTTCTACACTGGTGTTATAGAGTAGCAAGGCCAGTGTGGAGGAAGGAGAAAGGGCTAGAGGATTGAACAAAAGTTATTATAAAGAATATTCAAGAAAGAGAATAGAAAGAGGTGTGAAAATTATAGAGTTATAACATTGATTTGTCAATGCGCGAAAATGTACTAAAATATTCTAGAAAGGATAATGAGAAGATAGAAAAGGGAGTAGCATGGGTTCGTAGAGAAGAGGTCGACGATAGATTTAGTATTAGGAATTAGACAGTTGATAGAAAAGAGATATGAGTCTGTAAAGGATCTGATAATGGCATTTATGTATGTAGAAAATGCTTATGATAGTGTGGATAGAAATAAAGTTTGGAAAGCAATGAAGGAGGTTGGAGTAGAAAGAATAGTGGCTAGGAGAGTAAGGAATACGTATTATAATAATGTGACTTTCTACCGGAGTGTAGTTAGTAGTTATTGGGTAATATATATATATAGGTTTAAAGATAGGTACAATTTTCATAACACCCTATCCCCTATCTTATATGCCAGTGTTAAATTTAATATTGTTCATCTAAGAGTTACTTGTTTTCCTTTGCCTATTTAACGGACATTAATCACTGTTACTTGTTTGGTCCAACTCATTATTTTCTTTATCAATTGTAACCCGGTCTCAACCTTTATGTGATTGTATAATAAATCTATTATTATTACCTATTCAATTCTTTCACTGTTATGAAAATTATACTTATCTTTAAACCTATATATATTACCCAATAACTACTAACTACACTCTGGTAGAAACTGCTCCACTCTGCTTCCACCATGCTAGCAGAACAGTTGATGAAAGCATAGTGATCGTATCCGTGAACATCCACGTAATGTAAGTAGAATCCAAATGATATTATTGCTGAATATATCAGTTTTAATGGTCTCCTTCGAATTCCCTTACTGTAGTTTAGCATTTTGTGTGGATTACAGTTTGTAGATGTCATTTTGATTTAGGCGACATGCTACAACTTGTGTAAAGACGGAGAGAGGGTGGACAGAGTAGTTCCAATTAAAAAATGGAGTCAAGCAGCGAAGTGCCCTCTCACCATTACTTTTTGTATTGGTGGTGGAACTTATCATGAACAAAGTGGCAGGGAAACTGGGTGAGGATAAAATGAAATCAATAATGTTTGCAGCTGACTTGCTGGTATAGGGGGAAAAGGAATAGGAAGTACAGGAACAGCTGCAGGAATGGAATGAGGAAGTTAACAAGTGTGGAATGAAATTTGGTATGGTGAAAAGTAAAGTGATGGTGATTACAAGGCAGAGAACAAGGCCAAGAAAGATGATAGAAATGGATGGAGTAGATTTGAAAGAAACAAAGAGCGTATAAAGTATATTGGTAGTATAATTGAGGAAACGGGTGCGGCAGAGAAGATATAATGAGACGATGGCAGCAGGGAGAGGTTTTCCACAGGTGTGTGAGAGACCTATTATGGAAAAGAGAAGTGCCCCTAAGTGTAAGGAAGTACTGTATATAGAATACTTCATACCCATAGTTACGTATGCGCAGGAAACTTGGACTTTGGATAAAAGAGAAACAAGGAAAGTGGAGGCCATGGGAATGAAGTTTTTGAGGAGCATGTTAGCTGTCACCAGAAGAGATAGGATTAGGAATTAAGATTTAAGGTCAAGAGTTGGGGTACATGAAAAAGTTAAGGAAGCAAGGATAAGATGGTATAGATACGTAATGAGGATGGAAGGGGAGATGATGTCAAGAGGATTAATGGATAAGAAGTATGGAGAGTAGAGACCGCAAGAGAGACCAAGGAAGGGAAGGAAGGAACAGATAGCAGAAAGTGTGCAAGTGATAGGAAGAGAGTCCACGAGGAAGAATGGTGGAGGGACAGAGGGAAATGAAGGCATTTTATTAAACGGACCTGGTCACAGGCTGGAAACAGTTCAAGATGATGAATCAAATAATTAGTTTCGAAGACGATTAAAATGTATCAATCATATTCATTGCCTCTTGGTTATCTACTACTGCTTGCCACAAAATACATGTATGACAACTTTGCATGAAAATAACCTATCTCCAACTAATCTAGTAAGCCATCAATTTTTTTTATCACCACATCTCACTTACCGTTTGGGCTATAAGCGATTTTTTTTATTGAATTTTCATGTACTTTGAAGGTCTCGTGATACCCTGTGAAATAGGTGAGCTAAGCAAATATTTTCTAAATTATGACTTTATGGCCTTAGTAGCTCGAAAGTTCATCGCCGTACTTATTTAAGTACGCCGCCTGTTCCTATCTTGTCTCTGTATCTCCCTAGTACTTACATAAATATCGATAGTGGTTTCCCGTTTGCCTATATCCAGCAATATGCTAAGTCCAAATTTCGAGTTTAAGAGTGTGGACACTTTAAGTTGATTGATTTTAGGCTCTAGTGGTATCTAACCTCAAAAATGTAAACTAAAAAAAAAGATTTAGTAATATTTAGTTTTAGTTGGTTAACTTACGGTTAGGTTGTTGTGGATGTGTCTTAGAGCCACCTATTTTAAGGAAACTTGTGCGTGTAGTTGTTCTGAAGACCGGCAAAAATTGTCTTTATCAGCTGCCAAATTATTTTATGGCTAAGTAATGTTATATATATTTAAATGGCTAAAAAATAAATCATCATATGAAGTGGTTTGTATGTGTGTTTTTATTAACTAAACACATATATTTTGTAACCAGTTACTAAATATATTTTTGTTTAGTAAATAAACTATTTTGTCCCTTTTAAAAAGTTTGAAAATGTATTTTTAATAAATAGTAGTAGTACCAAAAGTTTCGGATGTATTAACTGTGAAAAACATAGAAAATAACTTAACTGGATGAAAAACATTTTAACTCATATGTCAAAAAAATTGGGCTCAACATCCAAAATATTAGTTTTGATGGCATTACAACAAGGTTTTAACAAATAGTCTATAAGGGCTTATGTATTGTTAAAATGTCATAAAGCTGTTTAGTATTTCAACCAAACTTAGGCCACTATATTATCTGCACACTCATAAATTATTAGCCATCCCCATTATTGATCTTTAATTAAGTCACCCTTCTATTGTTTGAGTTCATTTATTTACTTTGGTATCGCCGCTTTCCCATTAGGTACTTTTACATTATTCTTATTGTGAAACTTCACTCCACATGTCCTACTCTGTAGCTTCAATTCCAGACACACTATTCCCCTCCTGGATAAACCTTATTGCAGCCTACTTCAAATCCTGTTTCATACGTCAGGTCTAACCACCACATGGATTTATCTATGATCGAGTGTATTAAGTTCCACACTCCAACCAATCATCAAGATTGATTCAAATCCTTGCTGGGTTAAAATATACTATTTATAGGTTATGGAAGTACAGTAGGTGAGATACGGGCGCTATAGTCGATAGTGAACTCTGTATTACCCAGTTCAGGGGCCGAATGATCTAAGGCCTCACACTAGACTGGACTGCCAATGACAGAGAGTGGGGTTGAATTTTCCTACATGGTTTTCTGCTTTCCCTTTAGTATCTACGAAGCTCACTTTACCTAGGCTTAAAAGTGATTTGAAGAGTACTCAGAAATAAGTATTTTGCTTTTAAATTTCCACACTGTACTCTCCTAAGCCAATAATTTATCATTATTTGAGTAACCTTTTAAAAGTTTTAATCTCATGATTTATATAAGTTTACATTTCTGTTTATTTGTTACAGGAACATCTATGTTATCACTCTGATGCTAGCATCAGTTGAGGAATAGAAATAAGTTACTCCAGTGCAATACAGAACAATGGATGCATTTAGTGTTCTTGTTGCCATATGTCTAATACATTTTGCACTTTTCTTCATTGACAACTTATTTAAGGTAAAGCTTTAGGTTTAAATGCTCTAGTACCAATATTTTAGCCTGAATGGGTAGTAAGAAGTGGTGCTAAAAACAACAACTGGAAGGACCAAATTAACTTTTTAGCCCCAATCATGGTAAAAATAGCTAATCAAACAAAATTATTTTTTCTGTATTGTGGTCAAAAACTGAGTTTTCTTCAAGTGTGGTCCATAGGCATGCTCCCATCTGGTCAAATATTTTCATGCTGTCCACAACCCATTGGTAGCCCCAATGAGACACAAAAAATAGCTTAGCGGGCCAAGGGGACAGGTTGGGCGGGAAATGTCGGAAACAAATGACTTTGCGCAGTCCTAGGGCTCACATCGGTCCATGTGATTTGTTCACTTGCACCGCAGTGGAGCTCAACATGATAAGGTAGAGTTTATGATGGGTGTCATGTTTTGACATACATTAGAATTGTATTTATGTATGCTTCAGCGGTTGTATAGTCAATGTCTTCACTCACGCATGGGACTAGACTACCTTTGACGAGATTGAGGTTCAAATCCCAGTCAGGAGTTCTGAAACCTGAGGATGGTTTTTATAAATGGCTTTCCACTCTCATACACACACACACATGATCCATCTCATGCATACCCTCTCTCAGGGGTGCAGAATATGTTCAGAGATCCAATATTTCCCCAGAACATAACATTTTCATAAAAAATTTCCCCGAAAACCATAGCATTCAAAATAAAACATTGAATATTTTATAGAGGCTAAAGGTAATACTACATAGTTTAGAAAATACAAATTTAAATATATTTTTAACTATAGTTATTTTTATAGTACCTACCTCTTAAAAAAATTTAGTTGTCTCCCAGAAATGACAACCTTCCCATTTTCTTGTGTGTATTACATATTGTTATTAATTCATCATTGATACCAGTAGGCTTACCAGTACTAACATTTAATTTTACATCTTGATAGTAAAAGGCAATGGAGTGTAATTCCGGGAGGCCTTGGTTTAATTGTTGATTTTCATAGACTTTTTGTTTTTTCCTAGACTCGCCATTACTGCAAGGTCTATCACTATCAACCACACTAGGGGAAATATAGGCCACGATATAAGGGTGACTGAATTCAAACTAAAATAAAACATCGCTCACCCTTCCCTACCCTCCTCTACCAGCCCGCCATAGCTACCAAATACCCGCGGTAGGGTAGGTGACTGATGACTCATCACTCAATATTGCCTTTAGCCAGGTTGAATTATTAGATTTTTCCTTTGCCCCTTATCTCAACCTCTGACTTCTTATCTAGAACTCTGACACATTATCCTAGCCCCTAGACACCGCAACTCTTTGTGCTTACACTGACACTGCCTCACTATGGCACATACTGATAGTGTCAGTGTTGAGTGTCATCGACCATACAAATGAAACCACCATATTAGAACCAGAATGTACTAAAATACTAAAAACGTCAACAAAATTATTGGACTTTACCTTGCCCCAAATTTCCCCAGGACTGCTTTAATTTCCCCCGAACAAGGTTCGCGCGTTCGGACATATTCTGCACCCCTGAGATTCCCAACCTTTTTTATTTGTAAGAACCTTTAAGATATTTGGTAAAATCTGAGGGAGCCCCAACCTAGCTGACACATATTAGGTTTGACAGACCTGCTTCGGTCGCCGCATGGTTTAAGGCACTACTCCCACAGTAGACTACACTGCCGATAAAGAGTGTTTTTTCCAAAATGGTTTTTCACTCTTACCTCCATGGAAATGAGGGTACAGTTCCTCTAAATATAGCCTTCCTAATCCTTAAAACCATTTAGCGTAATTAGTATATAAGTGTATTACCTGAACGGGTAATAAGATACAGTGCTACCATAAAAAATCGACAGGGCTAAATTACGAAATATATGTGTAAACCAGTAGGGTTATTAAATAATAATTAACTTGACATACTTTTGAATAAAATATTTCAAGAGTGTTTATTGCCTATTTCTATTTACTAATTACTGTCCTTCGGTACTTGAACGTGGCTTATCAATATTATTACTAACTTCACTTTTAACATTATTACCGAGAACTTTTCTCTTCATATTCTTCAGATACACAAGTTTTTTAAGCATATTTCCACATTGACCAAAAATTATGGACAGACCGATAAAAAGCTTTTGCAAATTCTGGCGGAGACCCAGACTTGAGCTCTCAAAACCCTGGATGTGAATCATTTTGCTAGACAATCATGAAACCTTTCTAGTGCACTTTAGATTAGGTTTAAAAGAGGTCTCTGTAGCCTAATATATAAACTAATTAAAAAAATAAATTATTTTCTGGGGTCTTTTTGGGGTTTGATATATAAAAGTAGTTGTTCTGGAAAATGTTTGTAGTGTAACTTTACCCTTTGTACCTTACACTTTTGTTACCTGCAGATCTCAAATCTTGAATTCAAATCTTATAAACAAAAGCAAGTGTAAGAGATTAAATTCCCTGCATTGACTTCATTTATTTTCCTCTAAATTTTTATTTTGTTCACACGAATTCTCAAGTTCATACAAATCAGTGTAGTCTGACCTTTATTAAAAAATTTTAGCAGTGTGTCTTACTACCTGCTCAGCTTATACACCTATGTACTATAGTAATTACATCAAATGGGTTAGAGATTATGAAGGCTTAATTTACATTTGTGTGGAGAGAGAGTGGAAAACCATATAGGAAAAACTATTCTCAGAGCACCCGACCGGGATCGAACCCCGATCTCCCTGTCTTCAGCAGTCCAACGCGAGATTAGCGGCCACCGAAGCGGGTACCACCTTTATTGACATGCAGGCCTATCAGAAGTCAAAACTAGCGGGCCGCAAACAAAATAGAAAAATAATGATAATAATCTGAGATGAACGTGCCTCAAATTTTTCAATAGTGCACATCAAAGTTCAGCGATTTTTTTTAAACTTTTCTAGCACACATGTTTCATCACCCATTCAGGTTAAATGAAGATGTACTAATTACGCTAATGTGATACAGATGAGTAAGGTTGAATTTAGAGGAAGTTTATCCATATTTGTGTGGAGGGAGAGTGGAAAAATATCTAGGAAAATAAATTTGACCATGATTCCAACCCTGATTTCCCCGTCAAAATCATCAGTCCATTCTATTGCGAGAGTGACACCTTAGACCATGTGGCCACAGAATCAGGTAGTCTTAAAATTATGTTAAGACAAGTCACCAATAGATCTAATGAGTTTTCAATTTGAAATTCAATTCTACATTTTATTTTATATTTAGAAAATTATCTGAACTCTCAAATCTTGACTATCTTTCAGGATTCAAGAAGTCAAAAGTTTGAAGGCCTCTTCTCGAAAAGTTACGTCACCTTCATATAAGTTCACACCACGGAGGGCAGAATGTGATACTCAATGCCATGTTGAGTGGGCGGCAGGACCAAGCCTATGATATGAGGCAGTGCCATTGTCGCGCCAACATACAGAGAGTAGGGGATGGCAGGGGTTGAACCAAATGGCCACATCCATAACCCCCGCCGAGTGCCATCGCGGATATGATGGCTGAGCAGGGCTGCCAAAACGAGCCACGGGATGCGTACAAGTGTGGACCACCCTAGAACATGGCTCAGCACTATAACCACCACACAAATTGTTAGTGGGACAGACGTGCAATGGAGAAACGGGCGGGAGTTTAGCCCGACAGCATCCTGGAAAATACAAGATGGAAATAATGACTTATTGGAATTTTTTTATTTAAATACATGTATATTATATTTTTGACTGGCTATTAGCAACTAGCCTTAGGGCAATATTGCACTCTCATTAATACTTATCTTATAAAAATTCTTTGATAGTTATAAATATGATGTAACTTCTAACTTTGATGGTCCAACAAAGATTTCATATTTTAATAAAATAATATATTTTACAAATCTTTTATAAAAACATTTAGGTCTACATTTGTATAACATGTGTTGACCACCTCTGTGCTCTAGTGGTCTGAGTTCCTAGCTACATTTCCAGAGGTCTCAGGTTTGATCCCTGGCGCTCTCAGGAGCTTTTTGTGAAGCAGTGTGTCTGGAACGGGGTCAAACTCAGTCTCATGAAGACAAATGAGGAGCTACTTGAATAACTAATTAGCAGTTCTGGTCTGGAAAACTTGCTTGCAGGCTCACGCCATAGAGAACTTGCGCTGGGATTTTATCATTGAAGAAAAGGGTGACATTTGAAACATACTAAGCAGCTTCCGTAGCAACTTAATTGTAGGCTTCAGTATGAACAGAATGTTTTCTGACTCCCCGCTTAAATAATTTCTTATGTGTTTTTTATTAATTTGTGGAGCAACTTTTTAAAAGTTCATATTTTTTATATGATTTCAGGTCTTCAATTCCTAATTCTTCTAGCAAGAAGCTGGGTTTTTTTTTCATTTTTCATTCGAAGTATTTATCATGCACTTTCTGAATCGACTCATTATATTAGCACACGACTGATAAACTACCTTAAAACTAGAGCAGACATAACAGCCAGGCCCCAGCCGTAGATTCATCACTGCGAAAGAGGAAACCCACATTTCACCAAAATGATATATGAATTTCAGCCATGCCAGGAATCAAACCTGGTATCCTTAGCTCAGTAGACAGATGTGCTCCCGAGTGAGCTAAGGTGTCAAGACAGCAGGCAGCTGTAAATTAATATTTTTCTATGTCAATTGTACAAACTTCGAAAAAAATGTTATGTTATGTTTTAGGTTTATCTAATGTAATGACACTTCTTTCATCAAAGATGACCTCAGATATTTTATTGTATGTTTAATTAAACGAATATGTTTATTTTATCAAATAAATACGACAGTGTAATATCGCCCTAAAAGGACATGAAAGGAAGAGTGAATGTGACCTGAAAGGATGGGAAAATATGGTGAGAATTAATCCTAAAATGTAGCGACTCTAAGACTATTTTAACATTAGGCATAGTTAATTTGATTTAGGGAACCGGGACAATGGCATTTTAAGGAATAGTGTGCTTCGAGGAAGGTATTCCTTTTGTGTGTGTGTGTGTGTCAAATTATTAGAAATTTAATGTTTTCTGGCACTTACACGCACAACAAAAGCAAATTTTTGATTAAAAAAAATAATTTTTTTTGGTGTTCAATATTTATAATGTTTTTAATTTTTTTAAATCTCAACTGGGCTTAACCTAACCTTTCATGTGTGAATAAATAAAAAAATTGATTAGGGGTCTAGGCTAACTATGATTTTTAGATTTTTTATCAGAAGGAATTGAAGGATTAAGAAAACTCTATGAAGGACCATACTTCAAAACAGAGTCCTTGTGAACACAATGTTCCTCTGTGAGTTAGGTGAGATTTCTAAGAATTTTTAAATGATTTAGATTTTTTCACAATATTATTTTGTTATAATCGAAATTTTGGTGTTGTTATTGTGTGTATTAGTGTTAGAAAACATTAAATTTCTAATAATTTGACCGAAAATAAAAAGTCCCCCCCTTGGCGAACACTATTCTCGAATTGTAAGGGCACCCTTCCACACAAAGTAACTAACTTAATTTCTATACTTGATTAAATTTTAATAATATAATATTTAACTATATAAACCTAGGTTCATATGAGAAAAAGGATAAAAATGTCCAACTATCAATTTACATCATTTTATTTTGACAAATATTAGTCTGTGTCGTGAATGCACAAACAAGTCTTGCTGCTCTAATATAATCTATGTTTGACGGGGGAGTGAGGGAAGGGGGTTCCCACAGAGTCCATGTGACTCCCATCTGCGTGGCCCCAAAACCGCCAACTTTTATAATTTAGCTAGAGCATACCTTCAAGTTAAATGATTTAGCTGCAATGAAGTGATCAAAGTCTATCAATGACGAAAGAAAGCCACAGAGAAAAACTTCATATATTTTACTTATCAAAGGATGTTTAGAAGGTAATGCCACAACCAACCAAGTTAATAGCCCGATCAATCCATGTGTACAGCTATCAACAAATGCTCTTTGAAGACTATTTAGGCGATTTAGTGACAATATTTTGTCACCGGTCACTGCTGTCAAACCTACAAGCACAGTTATAAAACTTTGAACATTCCATAATGTTCTAATTGGCAACATACGGTAATCTATAACTTCACTGGTAAATTTGCCTGACTGTGACTATTATTAGACAGACATCTAAATAACAACGAAAATATCATCAGAATTATTTATTTCCAAAGGTAATTTTTTAAACGATTTTGTCGATTAAAAATATTATAATATTATATCAGCATGCCCCAAAGTGTTTGTTTTCTTATTCACTTGTCTATGAACCACGCTATCGATATTCCTATTTCTTTATCTATGACTACACAGTACACAGTACACACCTTACACAAATATTTCATAGCAGACTACTATGTACATCAACAAAAAAAGTTAACCAACTTTAAAACTATAAAAAATATATTTAGGTCAATAATTTTAACTGCGTTATCAGATTTAAAAATTAATTTTAATAGCGTTAAAAACTCTATAAATTGATGAGTCAAAAAATTAATTAATTAATTACTTTTTTAAACATATTTTTATAAAAGAATTTAAGTGCATTTGCTGGTTAATCTGGTGTATACACAGTTTCCATGGTAACCAAGTCAAAAGTACTTTCTTAGAGAAGATGTAAAAACCGTCTATATTACACATTATCCCATCATCTAGTATTAAGTTATCTAGCATTTTAAATTTGATTGGAAATGTATAGATCCTTATTTAATATTCCATTTACACATTCACACGTAGATATATTTTTAAGTACAGTTAATCTCTATTAAAATATTACTACACATTTAGCTTCAAGTGTTCTGTAAAAGTTGACCTGGTGGTCTAGGGGGAGTCCAGAGTTCAATCCTCGGTCTCGGCACAGATTTATCTGATTGCCGGACCCTTCCTTCACCTCTAACAAGACGTGTCTTAATCACAACTTGTAAATGTGAGGAATACCAGGCCTCCACCGTGGTTCGGATCCCACGTTAAACAGTGGTGTCCTCCATTTCATCTCACAATCACCCTAACATTACACATTAGCGTAAGTGCGTACAACCCGAACGGGTAGTAAGACGCGATGCTAATAATAATAATAATATTCTGTAAAAAAAATGCTGTCTAATTATTTTTTTTAATAGAGTTATGTAATCGCCCTGCCTTAAATTAGAGTGTTTGTTTAAATTTCCATTATAAGTGTTGAAAGTTGTAATTGAAAGAACTGGTTTAGTGTTTTGATTATTTAAGTTAGTAAACAACAGGACGAAGGAGCTGGCAATTCAAAACAGTGTGTCAGCATTGTTCTTGGCAACCAGACCAATTTGCAATATATATGGTTCTACTTTAAGCTATCAGGGCTGACAAAATATATTTTCTAAGGGGGCACTCTTCCCGTTTTGGGGCTGCGAAGAGTAGAACACTGAGTCATCTGGTACTTGTGCTGGGGGGCAACCGTCGTGCTCAAGGTACCAGGGTTCGTATCCGTGTAGAATCACTGAGTGTGTCAGTCAGGCCATCGCTTAATCATTTCTTACCTAACCACATGCTCCTAAGTAAAGTCTTTATAACTTTTTTGTAAACTTCTTATAACATCACATGTTGTAGTAGTTAGTAGTGCTATAATAAACCCTATAAACACAAGAAGTCTATACATTATGAACCCACACATACATTTTGCTGCCATCCCTATCTTTCCCCGCAAGGCATCCTGGGCCCTTGGGAAGCGTGATCCTGACAATTGGCCTGACATGTAGTCCCACAGGGAAGGGGATGGCGACAGCTAAGATAATATTTTAACAATAATTTAAATAAAAAAAGTTATATATAGTTATCACTTTTGGAATTATTTGTACTTTTGCTTACTAGTACAGTACATACTTCTTGAGTGGTCTTTTTAAGCGGATAGCCTAAGTTAAAAAATATATTTTAGCAAAAAATAAAGTTTGTAATTTTTATTTCAAAATAAATATACATAAGCTATATAGACAATACATATCACTTACAAAATGACAGGAGATTGCCTGCAAGCTCTACAAATTGACGGGAGATAGGCTGCAGGGTCTACAAATTAACAGTAAGCAGCCTGCAGGCTCTACAAATTAACAGTAGGGAGCCTGTAGGCTCTACAAATTAACAGGATACAGCCTGCAGTCTTTCTTCCAAGACTTGGAATGTTACAAATCCTCTACTCATCCTTATGACATCTCACAATTTGTCTTATTTTATTCGTTATTTGTGGTAGTTACTCTGTAATCATTAAACACAGGGCTAAATATATACCTATAAGGATTATAAACCAACTTAACCTAGGACAGTCCACTAATCATTTAACAAAAAACTCTAAGACCAAGAATTGAACCAGAAGTTCCAAGGATCCCAAAAACTATTCTAAGTTAGAATATGTTAGTATTAACATCTAAACATTATTGTCATTGAAACTTTATATGCAAACATTAATAGTTTAAAAAATAAAATTAGGGAACAAGGAAAACATACCATAATGTCTTTTGATGATTAAATTCTTAATGATCTTATCTATAGCACACTTGTGATGTCAAACTGATTGTAGTTATCATCAATCTGATAATAATCTTGCTTCTTATGCATAGATGTTTCAATCAGTGTCTGGTTTATTAGCTTTTTAGGATATGGTATGTCGCATGACTTCCAATTTTAAAATGGAGACCGCCATCAATAAACAGGAAAGGGAAGAGATGCAAAACTGTGAACAAACATTCGGCTCATTGGCTTCAGCTAAAACAATCCTAGCATCTGGTTCCACTTTCATCTTGAAGAGGCCAACAGTTGATGCCGGACTAACCGAATATCCAAAAACTAGTGAGATGTTTTTAATAAAAACTCAATAGTATTTAATCAAATGGGAACAATCCAATATATATTTCGTAGTTTTTCTTTGAACCTTGCATGATACTGATTATTTGTTTGTTGGTAAAACAGTTGTCATATATTCTCAATACTGACAAAGTGTTTGTCTATTTATTCACAAGCCCCAAACCCACTTCTGTAAGATAATTTGTATTCTCCAATTTTTACCGCATCTTACAATATATATGAGTTATACCCATTTGTATTAATTACAATAATGTGCTAGTTTAAAAAGTGTACCCACATTTACATGGATGGAGTGGAAAATTATGTGGGAAAAACCACCCTCAGTACACCCGACTGGGATTCAAACATTGCTCTCCATGTCACAGGCAGTGATTATTGGGAGTGTGACGTCTTAGACCATTCAACCAAGTTCTAGAAAATACATTAGCTATACTTTCATTTATTAATATGTCAAGTATTGTGATCATCAGCTGTCACTTTTGATATATATTACCTATACCTATAAAATAACGCTAGTAAAATAATCAAATGTTATTAATTTTGACTACAAAAAATATGTTTGTATTTTCTAAAAGGCTCATACTGTGAAAATTAGACTGTATCTATGCATTTTGGAGACATATTAAAACTTATTACCATTCTTAGTAATTAACAGAAAAGTTTGTATAACTAATTGTTACGTTTCATTTAACAGCGAGATTACTGAACAGCCAAGACGAGTGGGACGACGATCCCAGTTTTGATTTGGACTCAGCTTATGACCCTGACTATGAGGAGTACTACTATGGACATGAAAGTAACACTGGCACAGTATACGAAATACAGTATTACCATTCTGATAGCGACACAGACTCAGAGTTCACGACTGTCCTCCATCAAAAAGGGGCCACCACGGTACAGCTAGACACATTTACAAGCGACACCGACTCTGACAGTTTCCCCACGGGGCTCAACACCGTGGTCCAACAAAATGCCCAGACCAATGACCGAATCACAGAGCTGCAGCAGGAGCACTTGGCGACACAGAAAAAAATATTTACAAAATGGGTGAATTCCTATTTACAAAAAGTGAGTATCTAAATGTTGATTTTTATAGGAAGCCCACTCTCGACTACCGACATTGATTGAAAATCACTCAAATTTGGCATTCTATAAATATGTCTTATTTGAGTTATTAATTACATAGAGTTAATCTAAAATGTTACCAAAAGCTTTCAGTAATATTTCCTTATGAAATTATGTATGTATAGTTAGTATTTATGTTATTAAACAGTCTAAGAATGTAAATACAATTGTAATATTTTTTCTCTGCCATTGTGGCAACATCAATTTGCATTTTCCAAATAACTGGATTCCTATGAAAACCAGACTGTACACACACTATTCTAACATTTATAAATGTGTAAAGTTTGTATTTTTTTCCCCCTCCATATCTTAGCAACTGTTCAGATTTTACAGATACATACATGGCATAGGGACAAGGAAGGTAAAACTCAAAGAAAGTGTATCCACATTTGTGTGGAGGAAAAGTGGCAAAAATATAGAAAAAAAAATCTAAGCTCACTCGGTAGGTATTGATACCCAAACTTCACCGTCACTGATAAACTAGAAAATGCAAGACTGGTGCCATGTGTTTGTGTACCCAGCTGTAACGATGAACGAGTATTAAATATGGTACTTAAGAACGCTTAAAATTAATATCCCCAAGTACAAATACACAAATACACTGAACAAATATAACATGTGAGAACTTTGTCGATTTTCAAATGAATGTGCTGTAGTCTTTAAAATTTGCCAATAGCATTATTTTTGGATATTTTGTTTAAACTTTTTTAGTTTATAAAAATAATAAAACTTTCAGGAATCAATGAAAGTAGACAACCTGTTTGAAGATTTTAAAGACGGGAAGAAACTCATAGTTTTACTCGAGATCCTGACCGGTGACAAACTGCCCACACCAAGCCGAGGAACTATGCGTGTGCACAGCATTGAGAATGTCAACATTGCGCTCAACTTTATGCAGTCACGGGTAATATTTCGAGCTGCTGCTTAAAGAATCTAACGTATATTCAGTCTTACAATGTTTAGCTTAGTGTCTGATAGCTGAATGTTTAGTGCTTCTATGAGTGTTTACATGAAACTATACTTTGCAGGATGCTATGCAAATGTGGGGAGTAGTGTAGAGGAAATAGCAACTAAGAAGTAGAAGTCTTTCTTTTGTTTTGGTCTTGGTATGAAATATACTTCGCTATTACATTATAAAAATGTATTTATTGCTCACCCTAACAGCTTAAAATATGCTACTAATATGTGGTGTTTGGGGATTTTACACCAAGAAAACATTGTAAATTAAGACACTAAGCTTAGGTAGTCAATACAGCCCTAACGAGACGTTTTAAGAGCCCGTTTCACCCACAGGTAGCTCAAAGCTTAGGTAGGCAATACATCTCAAACCAGACATATTTTAAGAGCCCATCTCACCCCGTGGATAGCTCATAGCTTAGGTAGGTAATACAGCTCAAATCAGATGTCTTAAGATACCATCTCACCCCATAGATAACTCCTAATCTAGGTAGGTAATATAGCTCAAACTAAACATCTTAAGAGCCCTTTTCACCCCATGGATAGCTCATAGCTTAGGTAGGCAATACAGCTCGAGCCAGACGTCGCATCATGGTGCAGTTTTCTGTATTATACTTCAAAAAACCATAGAATTGAGACCAGGGAAACCATTTTACCATGTTTTAAAAAATACAACATAATTGAAAAAATTGTTATTTTTAGAATGAATTTTGTTCAACTTATCCCAATTTTTCTTTTCTCTTGTCAGATGACGAATGCAGAAAACCGCTCTTTGATATGTTTTCTAGGTCAAGTGTAATCTTGAATACAATTTATTTAATAAATGAGTTGTGAAGTGAGCTCTTATGTATTTTATGGCAAAACCTGTTTTTGGCCAAAATAAATAAAATATTGTTCCAAGTACAAACATAGAATATAATTTTCTTCACATGATGATCGCAAAATTTCTTTAATATCTGTTAAGGGTGTTCTGGAATTTAATGAGAACTTTTTCTTTTCATTCATAAAGTTTGTTAGATAATGTCGCCATGCTCATGATAGATATTAAAGAAGTGTTGATATCACCATGTGAAGAAAATTAAACTCTATGTTTGTACTGGAGCAATTATTCCCATCCCACCTTAAGTACTAGTATTAACAAGCATAGAGTTTCTGGAATCAGCATATATCTGCCCGCTTATACACCTTGTTGAAACATTTTCATGTTGTAGGATAATCACTAATATTACAAAATTAAACACAGTAAAAACAGTTCCAGACACGACTGCAGTTGATTGGAGCAGAAGATATAGTGGACGGAAATCCTAACCTTATTTCGGGACTTGTGTGGTTACTAATACAGACTTTTCAGATAGAATCTGTTCTAAGTCCAGAAACAACTCAACTCATTGAGGTAAGTATTTTTTTAAACATATTATAGTTCCATCTATTATACTCGTAATAACCGCGTTGATGATCGTGTGGTCTAATACATTATTCTTGTGTTGGTCTGGATTTCCGGTCACAAGAAGATCGAGGTTTGAGTCCCAGTTTCGTGTACTGAGAGTGGGTTTTCTTAAATATGTTAAAGCACATTTTATTAATATAGAATTTTCAAGATGATATAGTTTCTATAGAAGGTGTTAGAGTAAATTCCAGTTTCTTGTCGTGTCCTTCATCCTAGGAATCAGGATTGCAGCTCTACAGTGTTAGATTTAATGAAATGTCTTCTTGACACTCATCTGGAAATTCTTAGTCTAAGCAGAGTTAGTTTAAACTGTGCCTGTGAATTGTTCTCATCACTCAGTAGAACACTCATTGAGAGTGTCATGTTGTGGAGTGTTAACAGGTTAACTGGTTACTCTTACTGGTAAATTCTTAAAAAAATTATAATAATATATGCTTTGGTTGGACAGGATGAAACCACGAAGATAATGTGTGCTAAGGAAACACTGCTAAAATGGTGCCAAGAGCAGACAAAAACATACGAGGGTGTGGACATTAAAAATTTTAATCGTAAGTAGGCTAGTGTGTTTAGTTGTGCTTGAAATAAAATTAAGCACAGAATGTTAATTAAAATACAAATTAATACTTTTATCAACAACACTTTTGTACAGTCATATCACTAAAATTAAACATAATAGTTTTACAATCGTTTATAATAAAATTTGTTCAAATTTATGTAAAGCTATTTTTTTAAATATTTTACCCGCCTCAGAAGTGTAATTATCTAACCAGCTGGTTTTGTGTTGAGCTAGTCTGCCAAGGACGGGGAGATCGAGGTTCGAATCTCGCTCGGGTGAACTGGGGGTGGTTTTTTTCTAAATGGTTTTCCACTCTTCCTCCACACAGATGTGGGTTCACTTCCTCTATATTAAACCTTCATGGTGTCTACTCAACTTGACCAATGAAATTCCTGACTTTTCCCCTGATTTCCCGTTATCATTTCCTAAAATTCCCCAACTAAAAAGTATGTCACATCCTTCTAATTCCGCCACCTCCCCCCTCATTTTTCTATTAATATTTTTTTATGAATAATTTATAAGTTTTAAAATTTAAATAAACATACTTTTTAAATTTGTATTAACATTGTTTATTAGGAATTATAAAATTTATTACACAGCTACAAAAAAAACTACAATTTGAATAATATTATTATTTACTGTTTTAGTAATTGTTATTATAGTTCTTATTTTGAGTAAAACCACATTTTCCCAGATTTTTATTGTAATATATCAAATTCCCGGCTTATTCTCGTTTTTTCCCAATCACTTCAAATTCCCGGCTAATTCCCATTTTCCCTGATTTTCCCGGATGGTAGACACCCTGAACCTTCCCAATTCCTAACCCATTAAACTGTAACGTTCAAGCACAAATATTTAGAGGATCTATTCAAGGGGTTTCAATAAGGAAGATATTTCAAGTTAATGTACCCACATTCATATGGAGAGACGAAGGTAACATTTTGTGTTTTCAATAGATTCTTCCTAAGAAAATTGAGTTGTAGCATGACTGTTTATAAGGTATGGGCTGCCTTTATCAAGAGGTTGGGTTTTGATCCCAAATGGCCGTAATATGGGTGATATTTACACATTCAAATGAATCCTTGTTTACTTTCTTAAAACTCGTTCCATTTCTTAAAACTTATTTATTTAATATTTGGATTGATTTGGATTATATTTGGACAATGGGATTGAGTGGTAGAGATCGATTTACTTTAAGAGGCAGCCATTACTTCTTTGTCCAATGGCAGCGATGTAAAGTGTGTTCTTTTTACTGTGAAAGCCATATTGTGTTTGTTTCTTTTATATGTTTCTACCCACCTTTCCTGTACCTTCTTCCAAAATATAATACAACTACCTCATAAAGTGAAAAAAGTTTTCCTTATAGAGATATATTAAGCTTATTCACTTTATGTTGCCTGAATAGATGGTTTTCTATTTATAGTAGTTTGACATAAAGTTAGCCTAGTATTTCTAATATTGACAGCTTCCAGGGTTTATTAATGCCTTGTAAAAAAGATACATTTAAACCTCAATGTCGCTTACAAATGGACCTCAATGCCGCTTAAAAATGAAAAAATTGTTTTTTGCCACAGATTCATGGAGAGACGGTCTAGCTTTTAATGCTATAATACACAGTGTATATTCCAATCTAATAGATTACAACGCACTTAAGGACCAAGACCCCCAAAAAAACTTGAGGAACGCCTTCAAGACAGCGAGCTCGGAGCTTGGCATCAAGTGCCTCTTAGACCCTGAAGGTACCAAGTCGTAATCACATCAACTTTAGTTTCATTCTACATAAATACAGGACAAGCTTTAATATCACAAATCACAGGGAACAATGACTTTGAAGGTTAAACTTTTATAGTCTGGTTAAAGTTCTGCAATTTTCCATATTAGTTCAAATAAAGCAATTAATCTTTGGAAGTTTTTATGCTATGACTCTCGGAGTCTAATATGAAAGCAAAGTGTCCTAAGTTATATGCTTAAAGTGTTTTATAAAAGCTGTATAAGATTCAAAGTTCCATATTTACAAATCTGAAGAATGTCTCAAACTTAACCAACGATTTATACAAACAATTTAAGAAATAAAAATATATACTGTTGAAATATAATATTAGCTTAAACAATAAAACTGTATTTATTTTAAAAAACTATTGAAATCATCAGTATTTGATAATTTCCAGTTTTATCGATTTCGACTTTTCAAATTCATCTGTTTTGTAATAATGGAAGAACAAAACAATAACAAAACATACCTCAAAAAGTGATGAGGTTTTCCTTAATGTTATATTTTATTCATATGTAATAATTTTTTTTACTGAGGTTTTGAACTTAATTGTTGAATCTTTCTTTGCCACTAAGAATTGAGGGTATTGAGAAATAAATAATTCCGTAACTTTAGAAAATGTGTCTCACAAGTTCATAAATTATGAATGTATAATCTTTGAAGTAAATGGTATTATAAATAAAAAGCCATATCCCTGACCTCATCCCAACAATAAGGATTTGAAAATTCCCAACCTCAAACTAGCAAAGTGTGGAATTTAAAAATTCTTATTCTCTATTGTTTCAAAGTCTCTATTAGCCCACAATTTTTATTTCAAGCAATAAAAATAAAACCCTTGCTATATAATTGGGTGACGTCTTGTAGATTTGTGAAAAAGATGATTCTCTTTGGAGCACAGTAAAAATATTTTGCATTACGATGGATTTGTGGTTAGAGACTTACCTCTGATCCACAGATGTAAACAAGACAAATCCAGATGAAAACCTCATCATTATGTATGTGGCGAGCCTGTACCACGCACTAAAGAAAACAAGTGATGAGCAAAATAGGAATGTTCGTGAGTACAACAACAAAACATATTATTTATTTTGCTTCGTATCTGGCACATGTTTGCACTAACGGAGATGTTGATGGAGGTTAAATTTAAAAAAACCTAAAATTCCCGTGCTTTAAAAGACTGGATCAAAACACTGATAATTTGCCATATAAGTTATGTATCCGACTTAAAATCTACGTCTCTGAAAATTCTAATTTGAGATATGAGACCAAATAATGAATTTTAATTTTAAAATGTATAATCATTTTTATTTTTAATTCAAAAGAAAAACTATGATAATTTTTTATCTGCAGCCTAAAATATTAGTCAAGACATAAAATAATATGTTATAATGATTGCACGTTTTATAAAAAAAATATATCAAAAACACTTACCTACTAATCTTTTTTTAATCTAAAATTGAAAGCAAAAACGGAACATAATATTAGTACCAGTATTATAAAACTTGATAAATAAATAAATTTTATTTCAATAAATGTATTTATTTGTTGCTTCAAAATTTAAATACAACACTACAAGATTGGTAACTGTATATAGACAATATAGTTACTTAAAAAGTCAGTCTTACCTTTTAAAAATGTAACACTTCACAAATAACTAAATTAATGTATTAATAAATATACATTATAATTCCTCTATTTTAACACTACATTTGTTATATTTATGATATAATAAAATGTATGTTTGATTCATGATTGTCTAACTAGAGAATTGGTAGGATATAATCACAAACTGTGCCTTTATTAATTATTAGTGTACAGCCCTACAGTAGTTTATCGATAAAGTGTATGTAAAGCCATAATAATTTGTTAATGTGAGAGTTTTAGTAATAAGGCTTAACCATTAATCTGAAAAAAAAAAAGCCTGGGTTCATAAAGCAGAAATAAGAAATAGGTACATTAAAACCTAGTAAGGTATAGGACAATAAAAATAAATCTTAACAATCAGGGTTGCCACACTTGAAATACTGGGAAAACACACAGGGAATTTATTAAAGAAAATAAGAAAGACTGAAAATCTGTGAATTTTTGGCATTTAACACCAAGCTTTAAATATAGTATATTTTATTGATTTGAAATTTTTTCTCCTATGATTGACCTTATGACACTATATAATGATAGAATATTGCTCAGGAACAAGATCAAATAACCCAGTTCATTCGTAAAATGCCACACACATACACACACACACACACACAATGATCCTATCTTTTCCAGGTAGGGTAAAAGCAATAGAGTTAATTACCTGCTTCGGTGGCCACATGGTCTAAGGCGCTACTCTTGCAGTAGATGACGAGATTGAGGTTCAAATCTCAGTTGAGTGTACTAAGGGTGGTTTTTCCAAAATAGTTTTCTACTCTACCTCCAAACAAATGTGGATACACTTCCTCTAAATATAGCCTTCTTAATCCCTAAGACCATTAACGTAATTAGTACATAACCCGAAAGAGTACTAAGAAGCGATGCTAAAAAAAATACAGCAAATTGACATCAACACTATTTTTTCCACATTATTTATATAAAAACATTCCCATAAAATACTTTATACAAAAGAATACTTAACCCGTTAAGTGCCAAGAAACACTCTGATAAGCTTTCCAGATTTGCGCTTCCCCTGATAGATAACGTAGGAGTGAATTGGATAATTTCAAACCAATGTAAGTGTGAAATGTGTTCTTATTATTGTAACAGCCATATTGTATTCATTCCATTTGTATGTTTCTATTCACCTTACCTGTACTTTCTTCCAAATATATAAATATTACATAATTTCAAACTAAAAATGTGTTTGGAAATTGAATATCATTCCTCTATACTTCAATCCAAAGTGTCTGGAAAAATTAAAATAACTTCTGTAAAACACAGTGAATTTTTTAGTAAGGAAATAGTGGCAACCCTGATAGTTAAAAAAAAGTTTAGGATACATCAACGATTTCAGAATATTTTTTTAAATTATGAGTAGTGAAGTCTTGTGAAAAAATTTGTCAGGCAAGCTATTTTTAGCTATTTTAAATGTGTACAAAAACTTTGTAATGAAAATGTTCACATTATAATGCAGCATTAAAAATAATTCATTTCAACTAATATAAATTTAAAATTAATTTTAACTTTTTAAGAAATTTACTCTAGCAGCAACAAGATGCCATTGGTAAAGAGTAGACGATATTAATATATTTTAAATAGTTAAGTGACTATCTAAAAATTCCGCATTATACTTTTGGGCTAGCATCTTTAACCTTCTTTGGTCACTTAGTATCGCTCAAGTTATGTTTTCAAAGTTATAAACTTGTATTATTCTAGAGTTCTAATAAGAGTTAACTTTAAAGTAACCATAGTTATTATCCCTTAATAATTATAATATTAATAAGGATGTACGAAGCTTCAAAACTTAAGACTTGATTAAGAAAAAGACTTGCTTTGAAAAAAATCTGGCTTCAACAATTCCAAAGCCTTTCCAATAGAAATATTAACAGCTAAAATCTTCAATTTATGTTCAATCATTACCATTCTGAGCTATTATATACATTACAAATCAATATCTACAGCAAAATTTTTTCAAGTAACTGAATTGCATGTTATGATAACTTGATTTTGATGACATAAAAATAACCTGAAAAGTGAAAATTCTAAAAAATTACTTATATGAACAAAAAAAAGATCATAATAAATGCACACAGCTAAATCAAACACGCACTTAAAAAATAAAAAGTGTGAAGTAAAGCCTTAAACAACTAAACTCCTACATTCTCCTAAATATTACATTGATTCCAAAATAGGTGCTTCAGATATAATAGTTACCCGCTCCCAACGCAACCCTCTTCAGCTTAGTTGCAGTCTCAAGAGGAATGTGTATTTTACAACCAAACAAGCAAAGAGGATACAAAGTTCATTGCCTACATTATCTTCTCATTCCAACAACTGTGCGTTGAAAACATTTAAGTTTTGAGCATTTGTGCATTTATAAATTACCAATAATATTTGACAATATACTTATTTAAAAGGAATGCCTAAAATTACTCAAAAATGTTACAATGGTGCGATAAAACAAGGCTGTATTTAAATAAGCGGGATGAAATATATTTTCAAGTATAAAACAATTAACAAAAAATATACAAACATTGTTTCGGCTTCAAGAATATTTCACATTTTCGATTTATATTTGCTTTGAATTAAAAAAAACTTCGCACATCCTTCCTTACCTATTAATGCATGTTTTTAGATTATAAATATTATACTTATTGTTTAATTTTAAAACAACTACAGTATTATACATAATTAATCTTGAATCTCTAATACATAAGAGACATTTATGGCACTTTATCTTACAGTTCTGCTTAAACCTGATGATCAAGGAACATTGTAAATAGGAAAACTCCTTTCAAAACAAATTGTGTAATATTTCTCCCTCAAATAGTGTGGTTAGATAATTACATTACAGATACACATTATATTATATATCTAAATAGGAAAATTAACTAATTTTCTTCTAGAAATGACTATACTTTTATTTTAAGATCCAATTTTAAAGAAAAATCTTCTCTCTTTTAAAGTGTCGTCGAGCCTACTTTTAGTAATTTTCTTTATAATCAAGATCATTTGAATTTATGTATAAAAACTTTGTAAATAATTTTTTTCAGGGACTAGATTTGTATGTCACTAGCATAACCCTAAAAACCAAATATTACTCAACTTTTTTTAACAAATGTTTTTGCATCTAATAAAAAGTATCACCAACCTAGGTACTGTTGATATTTATTTAAATTTGTTGGTTTGTTTGATATTTGTGTTAGGTTATTTAGTTCTAAAAAAAAGTAAGTTTGCTCTTAATGTCGCATACAATAAGGAATACTCACAAAATTTTGTGAATAGTATTGGATGGTTTAAATTGAGAGAAAGGTGAACTTTAAAATGCTACATGTGGCAGTGAAAGGTTATCTCTACAAGCCTCTTGGTCTAGTGGTCAGCACCCTGGCTACTAATGTTGGTTCCGGCAGTACCATACGTAATTTTCCCAATAGCGGAACTGTTTCCATGGTAGCCTTGGTCTGGTTAGTTACGCTTAAGTTAGGTTTAGAATTTACACTGGATCTACACCTTTATAATCAATGTAATCACGTCATCTCACTGGGGGTATGACTGTAAACCACCTTGGGAGTAGATAAAACTCTACATATGCGGTGACCAAACAAGATAATGTGTCTTTCATGGTCAAATATGCCACACAGTAAACTCCCAACTATCCATGGGCGGATTATCTGATTTGCGGCTTAGCCGCAGCATTACCAAGAGTAGGGTATAGGTTTTTGAAAAATGCCGCATTGATGGAGAATACAGGGCTACAGATTGTTGTACTCAGTAAATTCCTAGGAAAGCGATAAAAGCCAGAGGCCAAAAGTTTAGGCAAGGGGGGATGAGGCCTTTTGGGGTTGTACCTACTTAATTATCTGGAATAGGAAGATGACATGCTCGTATCCGAGAAGCTGATGTAACGGAAAATACATAGTGGGATAAGGATAAGGAAGCAGCTGCAACGAAGCAGAAGATTAATATAGACTTGAGTATACTGTAAATTGATTTAAAGTGGATTTTTTATCATCTTAGTCGATGGAATAAAATAATGTTTTCATAAACGCAATCAAGATAGGTGAGTACTAATTTGAAATGAATGTGCTGTTTCACTCTCTTGTTTTACTAAATACTCATATTATCCGCAGTCTTGGGTTATCCGCGGCACTCGACCCCTCCATTACTGTAATATTTGGGAGTTTACTGTATTAATAAAATCTTTACAAATGTGTTTTTGTGTTTATCAATGGTTTTTTTTTCAAACAATTCCGCTCCAACATCACTTAGTTAAGTGTGCTGGCTATGATTCCTAAATTAAAATCTTAATTTAGCTAAGTGCTTTATTTCAACAAATCCCTTTAGTTTTAAGAATGTAAATATGAAAAACTTTAATGTACTATTTAAAAAGTAAATGTATTATATTTGGAAGAAGGTACAGGAATGGTGGATGGAAACATTTATGTTCTTTATGTTATTCCATTTACATGTTCCCCTCTAAGTGTCCTATCATTCTTTACAATTTTCCTTTTTCTCCCTTTTGTGTTTTTTTTGGTATCCTCTTTTAGGAAGTTGTGTTGCGCGTTTCACACTCCTCCCTGATAAGTTCTAATAGAATGACACCTAGGTTGGGGGGTTTGGCGGTAATGATCAATTTTCTTTAAGAGGCAGCTATTACCTCTTTGTCCAGTGGCAGCAATGTAAAGTGTGAACTGTGTTTTTTCCATTGTAAAAGCCATATTGTGTTTGTTCCTTTTATATGTTCCTATCCATCTTTCCTATACCTTCTTCTGAATATAATATATTTAAACCTTATAGTCATTGACAGTGCCATTTTAAATGTATAGACCCACAAGTATTAATATAGGTATATAAAACAATAAAGATTATTTATATTATTACATACCCGTGCTAAACCACATTCTTCATTCAAAACTTATACAAAACTTATGCTGACTATGGAAGTCTGTGTAATCTGGCAGTTATAAAGTTTGTGCATTTAAAAATCCCTGAATGCTGAGGAGCATGATTTGTCTTGGGTCTTGGGCACGTTATTCGGACATTATTATTGCCATAATTTCAGTGAACTGCACTTCCATTCATTTTGTACACCTGTCAAATCACAACACAAATTAATAACTTTCAGTTTTTGTTGCTAAACAAAATAATTATATGAATAATTCTGACTAAAATTTTGGTATGGAAGGTCGGAAGTATTTAAGTGGGAAAAGGCGTCAACCTCATTTGCCCTGGTTTGCCGGCGACAGGAAAGTTAGGGCTTGAACCATGCCCAGATGTAATGAGGGTATTTTATTGAAACAATTTTCCATTCCAAGCTCCTGAAAATGTTGGTATATGCAAGATTTTAACTTTCTCCCTTCTTCACCAGTACATGAGATAGTAGAGGAAGCAAGGCTGAGATGGTATGGTCATGTGAATGAGGATGGGCAAATGTATCCATAACTAAATTAAATTTGGACTCTAATGTTAAATAGTAACTATATGATAGTCAAAACTAAAGATTGTTAGTATAAAAAAAAACATGCTAAAGTTATTTGGATTAGAGCCGCAGCCATAATGTGAAATGAGGTACACCAACCTGATTGCCAACAGCGCTGCAGAGGACAGTATCAGTGCTGCTGACAAGTGTAGCCTGGCTAGGAGACACGGAGACCAACTCGCTGCTGGGAGTGACTGCCGGAGCTAGCTCCACTCTAGGTTGAAAGGTGTTGTCTCTTGGCATGACTCTGTGGATCACCAACATAACATTAAATACCCAAACATCCTATCCATAACATTAAACAATCAAACACCCCTAACATCAAATTAAACAATCAAACAACCCTTACATCACATTAAACAATCAAACATGATTCGACCTGTGAAGTGCGTCGTACTTATATTGGACTCAAAATTATCAATTTTTTTAAAATGTGAGTTAAAATCAAAGGAATAAAAAGCTTCAAGTCTGATTAAAAATAAGAGACAGAACATATTTTATGATGAGGAATCATCACCACCATAATCATGTACAGTTTCCTGCCACAGGCAAGGTCCTTCTCGTACATAAGCCTCTCCATTTACCTCTGTCCTTCAATCACCTTTCTTCCTCCACGTCGGCCCAATCCACTCCTTACCTCTCCACACTCCTCCGCACCCCTGTCCCTGATTCTTCCTCTTGACCTCCTACCTACCACCTCCATTTCGAGCATCCTCCCCTCTTTCATCCTCTTCACATGTCCATCTCGCTTTCTCTATTCTATCCTGAATGGGTTCCTCCTTCACTCACTCTTTCACCCTTTCATTCCTCACGCTGTCCATACCTGTCACTCCCAGACTATTCCTCAGAATTTTTATCTCGCATGCCGGTATTCCTTTACTTCATCAGTCGGTTTTCTGATGCATACTGCAATAATAGGACATAATATGCCCGATACACCACTCCTTTGCACTTCTGTGGCACATTTCTACTCTAGACCAGATTTCTGACACTTTTTAGATGGTCTTTGCTGCCTTCCTCTCTTCCCAACTTCTCTCTCATTTTTATGCGGAATAACCTTAATAATTAAAAATAAACGTGTAAATCATACACACAAACTATCACAAATTAAAATAACTATGCAATGAATTAAATGATGCATGAAAACAAAACAAACTAAAAACTGCATGGCTAATGACATCTTAAATAAAAATAAATAAAAAATTACCTTTCCTAGTCCCAACACTTTCAGTTGACGTTTCGGGCATTACACTACAACAACAACAAAAAACAAAATAAGAAAATCAACATAATCAGTTAAGTGAAGACAAACTCCAACTTAAAAACATAACTTGATGGGTAGTGGTTAAAATTAAAATAAAAAATAATGTTACATTAAAAAAAAAAGTATAGGTACTATTTTACAAAACCAAAAAACAAACACAGTTTATATAATGTAATTTATGAAAGAAGGTAAAGAAACAGGATATTATTTCCCAAATGGTTTTTTTTAGCACTGCACAGCATCTTACTACTCATATGTACTAATTAAATAAATGAGTTAGGGATGAGGAAGGTTGAATTTAGAGGATGTGTACCCGCATTTGTGTGGAGGGAGAGTGGAAATCATGTTGTAAAAACCAACCTCAGTACACCCGATCAGGATTCAACCCTCGAGCTCTTCATCGGCAGTCCAGTCTAACACAAGAGTGACGTCTTAGACTGTGCGGCCACCAAAGCAGGTTAAGTGTCACTATTAAAGTACATTTAATTGTAAAAGTGTTAAATTTCTTCTATGTTACTAGATATACTTTCACATATTCATATGTTAGGTGATGTGATCTTTTGCTGCCGCTTTTTATAAATAGTATAGTAAAATGTTATCAATGTTGGCCACAAAAAAAAGTAAATTTTTTTTTATAAAAGTTTCTTTCTGCAAAAATCCTACTATATCTACCCAAAACAGGTTACTAAGATGGCAATACATAGCAAGAATGCTGATGTACCTGTAGTTGGCCGGCTGTTGCGAGGAGATGGGTGTTTTCTTAATGGCGTAGATGAGCACCCCTGTCATCGTCAATGTAAATGAGAGGAAATACAAGGCATGGAACTGCAACAAAAACATCCCCTCGTGTTTGTACTTTAAGGTGGTGCAGAAGGGAATGCGAGTTAAAGTCCGTATTTTTACCATTTTTATGACCCAAAAAAAATTATTTTTTTCTCAAAATATAGTATAGCTCCAGTAGATATGTCTAGTTTAATTTTCTACACATTGTAATATCAACCTTTCTTGAATATTTGTTATGAGCATCACAGCATTTCAACAGAAGCTTTGTAAATTAATAGAAAGAATCCCGATTAAATTAAACAATGTCTGTGACAAATATTCATGAGCTGTTAAGATTACTATTTGTATAGCATTAAACTAAACTCATCTTTTTTTAAGTCCACAACGCAAAGGTTGGTTTAATCCCAAATCAGAACCCAAATAATTTTATCTGGCCATTTTTAGTTTAAAAACTACTATAATGGTAGATTACGAGAACAGAAAAACTAAGTCAGATCTACCATATGATGCTCCTGCCGTGACTAAGAACACTAAGGCACTATAACTGAGCAGTGGTTTATGAATTGAAGAACTCCAAAACACTCAGTCTCGAACCTGATCAGGTGACTTCAGATTGAGTGTTAACTAGGTGGCAATAGCTAATAAAGAGGTGTCCTAAACTATCTGGAAATCACAATACAGGAACCATACTAGGTGTGCTCCTTTGTTTTCTGTTAAAATAATCATTAAAAAAAATTATTTTAATCTAATTAAGACATTTAAATGGCATATTTCATGGCTAGATGGTATTTTATTTATTTATTTTCTATTTTTTATGGATTATTTACTTGATCAAAATGATCAATAACTAAACTATGTTTGTGGTTTTATGTTCACAGATTCACAATACAATGGAGAAGAAGACTGGCGTGAAGATACATCTCACCGTTATAGAGTTCCAAAATTAACAATTAGTGAAATAATTGCTTCCCCTTTCCCTGGCTCACCAAGTACTGAAGTAATTCCTTCTTCTTTCCCTGGCTCACCAAGTACTGAGATAGTTACTTCTTCTTTCCCTGGCTCACCAAGTTCTGAAATAGTTCCTTCTCCTTTCCCTGGCTCACCAAGTACTGAAAGAGTTTCTTCCACTTTTCCTGGCTTCACCAAGTACTGAAATAGTTCCTTCTCCTTCACCAGCCTCACCAAATACTAAACTAGTTCCTTCACCTTCCCCTGGCTCACCAAGTACTGAAATAGTTCCTTCTTCTTTCCCTGGCTCACCAAGTACTGAAATAGTTCCTTCTTCTTTCCCTGGCTCACCAAGTACTGAAATAGTTCCTTCTTCTTTTCCTGGCTCACCAAGTACTGAAATAGTTCCTTTTCCTTCACCAGCCTCACCAAGTGCTGAAATAATTCTTGCTCAACTCGACTCAACAAATACACACACTATGTGCCTCATTAAAGGCTCGCCTCCAAACAGCAAAAACTCACCTTATACTGCAATAAAACGATCCCAACCAGCAGTGAGTAGAAGTCTGCCGTCAAGAGGGACAGCTGCATCGCCGTGGCCCCACTGTCCCTCAGCACCAGGGGGGCAACCGAGTGGAAGAGGAACTGCACCAAGGAGAACAGTCCTAGGAGCATCAGAGGCTCTGTCAGATCAGCGGGCAGACTGGGTAACTCCAGTAGCCATCTGTGTGATAGGGATCATACTTGTAGGACATATTTTCATAACACTCTACAGTACATTGGCTCGTCTACTGGCTGGTCTCATGAAGTAGCTGTCATAGGTAGTCATACTTGTAGGACATGTTTTCATAGCATTCCACAGTACATTGGTTTGTCTATTGGCTGGTCTCATGGAGTAGCTGTCATAGGAGTCATACTTGTAGGACATGTTTTCATAGCATTCCACAGTACATTGGTTTGTCTATTGGCTGGTCTCATGGAGTAGCTGTTATAGGAGTTATACTTGTAGGACATGTTTTCATAGCACTCTACAGTACATTCCTTTGATCTTATAAAGTAACAACCTATAGTCGACTATTCATAGAAAGGGCAGAAAAAGTTACTAGATCTACTTTCAGGTATTCATATGTAAATTCATGTGATATTCACCTGTCACGTTTTATAGATATTGTTAAAACTTGTAAAGTAACAGTATTAATATAGTAAAATGTTATCACAACTGGCCACAAAAAAAGTGTTTTTATATCCTATTTCTATAAAAATGGGACTGTTTAGCAAATGCTACATTTTGACCTAACCAGTATTTGAACCAGAAGGCAGTGAATGCAAAAATTTAGTTCTTGCTCTCCACCATAATCACTCTTTTTTGTTAACTATACACTGCAAGTGAACAAATCAAAATAATCTTGGACTTTTTATTTAATTGGTGGCTTTTACATTCAATTTATCGACTGTTTTAATATCCTGGACGTAATAACATTTCTACTTTATTACTGATTTTATTAGTTGACTAGACAGTCAAAGAAAAAAGAATTGCAGGGATGTACTGAGAGATTTATTTATGAGGGGACATGCATTCTACCTGCAGTGGCTCATGGGTAAATACTCCAAAAGAAGATGGCAAATTATTAATTTTTCAACATTAAAGCCCTTTTAAGTAATGCTGAAAAAAATTGTCTCGGAAGCGCTATGAATTTTATAAGCTCTACTAGCCTAAGCATTGAGGAGAAATACTATAATTCAATATTAATAATACTTTCGGGTAGGGGTGACAGGTGAAAGGGGGTTTGAACTGCCCAAACACACCCTTTTTGCTCAGACTTGAATTGAAACACTCTTACACCAATAAACATTGCTTTACCATAATGAAACTCTTTAAGATGATCCTAATAGTGTGTGTCATTTTTGAATGATGTGTTGTTGAAAATAAAATATATCGTATTAATTGTTAATCTCATTTCTTTAATATATTGCTATCTATGTGTCTCATCATTATTTATCTTTAACACGTTGAGCCCCGATGCGGTCCAAAGAAGTGAACTTTCCACACGGACCAATGTGTGACCTAGGACCGCACAACATAATTTGCCTGGGAGGCCCGCATTAATGTGGGTATGGCTATTGAGTGGGACGGCGTTGGGCTCAGAAAACATAGCTGCACTCTGGCTCAGGGCAACTTTTTTTGTGTCACACTGGAGCTATCAATGGGCTGTGGATAGAATGAGACTGTCCGGTTGGACACCAGCGGGCCTAAGGACCGCATTCAAAAGACTCAATTTTTGACCAAAATACATTTTTAATTTTTTTTTATATTTTTCCATGAATTTAAGCTTTGTTACAATTTTATTTGGGCCAAAAAGTTAATTTGTTCCTAGGAGTGAATTCGATCATTCCAGCTAGGGCTATACATCTTACTTTCCTTCCTTTTTGGTTAAAATTAGGAGGGATAGTCAGCACACTTACCTTAGTGATACTGGAGTGATAATTGTTTAGATAGAACACTGAAAACACACACAAAACATCTTGAAGGACAAGCTTTGACTGTCAGAGAGAGTTTCTGTAGTCGAACCAAGAACATCAGTCTACTCTTTTGATCTGAAGAAGTTGTCTGTGACAGTGAAAGCTTGTCCTTCAAGATGTCTTGTGTGTTTCATAGTGTTCTATCTAAACAACTTCTACTCCGGTCTTACTAAGGTTGATTGTGCTCGCTATCCCTTCTTATTTTAACCATGATTTAGCCTAGTGCTCTATTCCAAATTTTCTTTCTTTTTATGATATTTTGACCTGCCTCGGTGGCGTAGTTAGCTAATGCGCTAGTCGTGTTGAGCTTGACTGCAGAGGACGGGGAGATCGAGGTTTGAATCTCGGTTGGGTGAACTGGGGGGTGGTTTTTCCTAAATGGTTTTCCACTCTCCCTCCACGCAAATGCAGGTTCACTTCCTCTATATTCAACCTTCCCAATTCCTAGCCCATTAGCGTAACTAGTACTTAAGCGTATAACCCGAATGAGTAGTAAGACGCGGTGCTAAATAATCTGATATTTTGTGTTCCACTCTTTAGAAAATTGGGTTTTTATTTCACACGCCCTCCTGAAAAGCTCTTATAGAACATAGAGAACTAACATGTTTGTTTAATTAAAGGGGGAACAATAAGAATAGTGTGAAGTGTCAACCATGTATCACATTATGTATGTATGTTTGTTCCTGTCACTCTTTCATTTACAAGTTTTCTTAAATTTGTTATTATCAGTAACTATATAGAAAAACAAACTTTATTTTTAGAGATTAATCTTGGGTATATCATCATCCACTGGTCAGTTCTATATGGAACAGAAACCTCGCCAATATATCCTCTCTCCCCCATCACCTCTCCTCCTCCACACACACTTAAGCCACCTGTCCCTTGGTATTCCTCCTGCCCCTCCCTGCACTTTAATATCCAGTATCTTCTTTGGTATCTTCTCCTCCTCCATTCTCCTCACATGGCTCTACCACCTTAGTCATGTCTTCTCTGTATCCTGTCCTGCACTGACTCCTCCTCAGCAATTCCTCTCACCCTTTCATTTCTCATCCTATCTATCCTTGTCACTCCTATAGTACTTCTCAGAAATTTAATTTCACAGGCTTGAATTCTGCTTCAATCCTGCTCCTTCATTACCCACGTTTTTTCTGCATATGTCGATAAGCTTAAATATATGAATTTCAAAAGATGCCCCATCTAGCCTACAGGAGGAAGTGAATTTTAAAACAACAGTAGAGTATCTATAGCTCGAGTTGGATGGGACTGATACAAGTAACTTGGTTTACCTAGAACTTGGACTAAGTGGAGTAACATGGGGAAAAGTAGCAGAGAACAGTAATTTTGAATTAAAGAATACATACCTAATCACGCCATTCCCTTATGGGGTAGGCATGAAACTGTGAATATAGCTTGAAAAAACACTTCATACTTAATCCATCTACACTAACTTTATCCACACTTTCCTATCCTTGTATACTTCCTTTGCTTCAACAACATCCATACATTGCGTCATACATGCACTTTTATTATTAAAATTGTTAATGTTTTTCTTTTTCACATATTCATTTATAACATTTAGCCATGTCTTACATGGTCTACCCCTTCCTTTTGAGTTACAGAATACCTAGTAAAAAAGTCACAACACAGTAAACAAAACAAACAAAATTTATAAAAAACTAGTGACTGTACATGATACAATGACTGTAAAATAGGAATGAACCCAGTAAATATAGCAAACACATTTGACACGGGTGGCAGTAAGTTAATGTTACTGAAGTTACAGCTTACTTTTATTTATATATATACATGAGCTCTAACTTCTGTGTATATATATATATATATTTTTTTTTTCAAGCCACACCATCAGTTTTTTAAGTAGCGATATTGTCATTGAAATAATGAGTATTACTATTATGTTTAAAATTTCAATAGTTAAAATTCTAATTAATGTATTATTTTTTTAAATAATGTTGGTCATGGATTTAAAAAGATTTATTTTTACTATTCAAATTTTGTATTGCTTCTTTTTGAGACTACCCCTAACTTTGGCAGCACATCTGATGACCCTTTGTGGAACAACAGTTGGAAAACGCTGCTCTAGTGTATACAAATACAAAGCATTTAGGGATGTTTAGTAGGTTTGATAAGACATTGATAACAATCTAGAACAGGCATTTCAAACTCGTTTAATATTAAGGACCATATTGAAAATTTAAAATACCGATGGGCCAGCATAAAAGATGCAATAATTTCACTATTTACTTAAAATAACTTCGAATTAGCACCTTTTAATGATTAAAAAAAAGATATACAGCTCTAGGATTCACCTTATATTATTTTCCCATAAATTTTTGAAGTTATCAAACACTATTTTTTAAAATGGACCTTTTGAGAAAGGTTTTAAATTTGATTCAATTAAATGTCACAAAGTATAACATTCCCGAATGGTATATTTCTATAAAATTTTGATAATAAGGAAAAATCATACCACATTATATGTTGGCTCATCATAAGGGCTCGGGCCCCACGCAAATTTAACATGCCTGATCTAGAGTAACAACTCACAGTTGCAATCCGCAAAAAAGGCTGCCGAACAGCCCTAGCATGCCGAGGTACTCGACCCAGTCTAGCGTCTTGACAACAAACTCCTCTGCCACCATGAGTGCGGCGAACATGGCCGAGCCTCCGAGACACAACATGTCCCCCAGAAGACGATTCTTACCTGGCACCATCAATATCCACAGAGATAAGAGATGAGACAACATAACTTATAGACTTCTTCTTACAGAATAAAATGTGATTAACTCTGTCCAGATAAGGGGCCATCCTTAAATTATGTGGGGGATTTTGGGGGTCAGGGGTTCAGTATTTTCTTACCTTTTTTAATGGGGTGGAAAAGGGGGGGGGGCACATAATCCATCTTACATAAGTGTTTTTAAATGAATGTTTAAGGCAAGACAAAATCTATTTTTTTATATGGGGTGGGGGGTCAGAAAATCCTGAAATGTTTTCTTTTAATTCATTGATTAACCCTGCTTTAATCCCTAATTTTCACAGTTTTATAGGAATAATTGAAATATAGGCTTCATATTTTGTCCTTATTACCAATACTTATGTCTAGAAATAATTAAACGATTAAATAATCTAATTTAACAAATCATGAAAAATTATGTCAAATAGTGAGGGGAGGGGGAATCTTATAATTCCTAACGAGAGAATGAGGGACGGGGGTGGGGTCAAAAATCATGAAAAATAGCCTTATGTGATTTAAGAATGGCCCCTAAGCTCAGTTTTAGATCCCAATCTGACACAATGAGGGTAATTTTTTTATCCACAAAATTGTTTCCTTTCCTCTTTCCAGACAAGAGAGGACAGATGTGCCTTAACCCTTTGGTGAGTATGAACGTATATTTACGTTCATTTTGTTATGGCTTCCTAGGAGTATGCACGTAAATATACGTTTTCATGTTTGTCTAAATTAGTATGCCCGTAAATAAACGTTCAACCATGTTTATGCTCTGCTGCTATCTATGTTAGGTTAAAGAAACTATTTCTAGACATTTACTAGTTTATATATTTGCAAATAGATTACTCTACTGTTGTTACACAGTAATTAGTTTCTCTTATTGTTAGTGTAGAAAACTGGGGACGTTTTTCTTTCATAGATGTCGTAGCTGTGCGTGATGGCTATCACAAACACCTGGTTGATGAAACCGATGTTTATTTCAGAAGTTGTGTTTTCACATTATTTATTTGCGACAGTTTTTTTTGATGTGTCATTGTTTATAAATTTAGTGTCCGCACATGAACATTTATGTTTATACCTTAGTTTTTATTACTGTTTTATTCATGGAGGCAAACTCACACATTTATAAATAAAGGTAGTTGACATGCGTGAATGTGTATAATCCTATTATAGTTTTATATTGTTGTATTTATCATGGCATCTTCGCGCAAAAGACGAATGCTCACAGAAAAAGAGTTGAATGAAATAATTTCAAATTGGGAATCCGCGAGTGATATGAGTGACATTAATTACATTGATGACGGAGTATCATCTAGTTCATCTGAGCAGGAACCTGAATATGAAGTTGATGCCGATGACAATATGACACAAATACAGGTTAGAGCAGATGTTCAGCCAACAATGCATGACACATTTCTGTGGCAAAATAATGCCAATTTTTAATTTTCTCCAAAAACCTCACTCCACAGGGATTATATACTATATTAAAACTATACTCACCAAAGGGTTAAGGATGGTCCCTTAGGAACAAAGAATATGCCTGCTAGTTGAATGGTCTAAGAGCCCTTTCACATGTAGTGGGTTTAATCCGCCGTCGCTGGGAGCGGTACTGCTCGAAGTAAAGTCTGCTTGTTTAAATGCATCCTTTCACAAGAGGCGGGTACACCCGCTTGTTCACGCGGGCCAAAAAACCACCCACCTGTGTTCGTAGTTTGGCGTGAGACTGCTTCTAGCAACGGGACAAACATCAACTATAGGCGGGCTGTTTTTTCCCCGCGCTCAGATTCAATTTAGACTTAGTGCGAGGTGGTGAGAGGTTTCTATTATTGTATTATATTGTAAGGTTTTAGATGAAGCCCAGAATATATGTAGAGCATCCAATCGTTCTAGTTTCTGATAGGCCTGTTCTATGGGACAAGACTCAAAAGGAATAAAAATCGCGAACAATAGCAACCAAGGCGTGAAGAGGTATGTTCGTTGAGCTACATCAGCACTTCTAAAATATTAGACATGCGAAAAAAGTTAAAAAGAAACTTTGCATTGTCCCTCCTCAATTCATAACACAAGTGTGAGAATGCTCAGAACTGCTATTTTTTGCAAGAGCTGGTGCACCCATTCTCTCCATTTCCACTCACTAGAAAACCTGAACTGGCCATAGAATGCGCGGGCAAAACTTGAAAATGACACCCGCTCCTAACAATAGCGGCAGGTAAAATCACCTATGTGTGAAAGGGATCTTAGGCGTCACTCTCATAATAGACTAGACCAGCAGTTCTCAAACTTTTTTAGAATTGTACCCCTTGACCATGTCTACAAGTTTAATGTACCCCAAGATTTAAAAAAAATATTCCAAATGACAGGCTTTAAAAATATGATCACTTGGTAAATTATTGATCTATTTTATTTAATCTATTGGGAAAAAATATCTGTAGTCAAAATATTTCAACTGTAACAAAGCTAGTTAGAGAGAATCCTACTGTTATAGCCTCAACATTATCTCTTGTTGAGAATCGTTATGATCAGTTGAAAAAACATATTTTACTGTAAAAAGCTTTATACATTTTCTTCACACATTTGTTCAAAATTAAGAAAAAAATAAACATAAAACACAATATTTTCAAATCAAAATTTTTAATTGTGATTCTGGAGCTGACATATTATGAATCCCAAAGTTTTTCAGTGAAAGGGGTGTGGCTGCATGGCTTGGCACAACTTTTTGATGTTTGGTTGTCCAGATGAAACTTTCAAGCTGTGGTCCGGCTCCAAATTTAGCCTATTGCGGTAGGCCTACTTTATTTTAGGTACACCGTGGATGGAAAACCACTCTCACAGAGATACGTTGTTGAGAAAGGTATAATAAACTGCTAATATAGAAGGTGTCAAGTAGAGGGTTGGAAATTCTCAGAAATTGGTCTCCAGCCGAGAGCAAATACGGGAAAAATAGGGGTGGAAATAACCAGATAGTTCAGTAACTGCCAACCATTAGGGCTTTCCATAAGTCCCTTGTTATTTTGACAACTTTCCCTAGAGAGCTGTTCGCGTACCCCCTGAAAGGTGTACCTCAGTTTGAGAACCGCTTGACTAGACTGCTGATGATAGAGAGATTAAGGTTCAAATCCTTGTTGGGTGTATTGTGGGTGGTTTTACCTAAATAGTTTTCCAATCTCCCTCCACGCAAATGTGGGTAGACTTCCTTTAAATTGAATCTTTCTCATTCCTTACACATTAGTGTATTTAGTGCATTTGCATGTAGCCCAAACAGGCAGTGAGTGGCAGTGCTAAGACAAAACAAAATAAATGGTACGAAGCACCGCAAAGACTTTCTCCCACTTTTATTTTAAAACATACATTTACTAAAAATTCTTAAGATTTGCAAAATGAAATAATAGGGATATACATTGCTGTAGAAACACTACACCAAAGATCATAAATGAAATAATATATAATGTTACTTACTTACTCTATGGCATTAGGAACTAGGAACACTGTTACAGGAAAATTGAGAAAAGAGAAATATCTTTGTCCACCAAAGAACATACAAATCAAATTCATTTTAAAGATATGAATTAAAAAAGTATATATTTTTGCTTATAGCTAAGTAATTATTGGTTTTATAAAAATATATTTTATACTAAAAAAGATTTTTATTTTTAATAGTACTAGAATTTTACAATGATAAGTTATTTCGTATCTCAAATAGTTGTTGAAAAATGATGAAAATTGGAAAATTTCCCTTAAGTAAAGTACCCTCAAAGTCATTTTCATGAAAAAATTAGAATTGCCATCTTGTTTATAACCATAAACAGTGTCTAGATATAAAATTTAATCAAAATCGTTAGAGCATATTTCAAGAAAATCAATTTTTTCTCTTTTTGCCCTTCAATAAACTAGGTACCCTTAAATTTAGGATTATATATCTAATTCTAAAAACCCTTTGGGGGGAACCCTTATGAAAAGCCCAGATATTAAGTTTCAGCGTAAAATACTTTCGGCTCTAGCCCTAGGTACAGACAGACGGCATTGCGAAAACCACTTTTTTGGTTTCAGGTGGTAATGAAACATCAAAATTTTTCAAAATCTCAAGTTTGATTTTTTTGCAAATCACAATACTTTCTCTACGAGGTGTCAAGATAAAGTAAAAATAACTTAAGAATGAAGCAAAATGAAACCGTTTAAATCAAAACTTTTATTTTAATATTTTAAGTGGGCTAAACATAAATATGTGGTTTGATTAAAACTTAGTTGCATTATTGTTTCAATGTTTCTTACTTATAACGTGGCCCTACTCCAATCAATTGATAACAAAATAGAACTATAATAAATGGCAAATATCTTTGAAACCAGGACAATCTAATCTAAAAAAAAGATAAGTAAACAACTTAAGAACAGAAAAGGCGTCTGCATGAAAAACATTAATAATGTCCATAAAATGAATTATAGATCGGTAGACCTATATCCTAAATTAAATACCAAGCTGTAAACATATTTAAGATTAATGACCAGCAGACTTTTGGTTGGCATTACCTCCGGATATGGGTTTCCCGTCCTCAATATCTGCCCAAACCAAGCAGCCTACGCCCATAAGACAGAGGCTTATTCCGACGATATGAACAATCTTGTAGCGAACTTTGAGCAGTATGCAGCTCAGGGCTAGCACAGTAGGAATAGAAACACAGTCCAGCAACTAAAATTAATGCAAAAACATTCCATCTTCATGTGATTCACTAATAATGTACAGTTAAATATTGTACATGCGGCAGCTTTATGTGGCTCTGTGGTTCAATGATAGCTCATTGTTAGCCGATGTATTCTTAGGCCCATCATAGATTATGCCTTAAACTATTATTGAAAATGATCCTGATTACATGGAATAAACCTGGATAACAAAAGGGTAAATCATGGTAAGGTTAAGCCAAGGGTCCTGGGTTCTATTCTAGTATCCAGGTGTCTTTCTTCAACTAATTGTTAGTGACGGCTGTTTCCATAACCTAAGATCATTTCACCTTGAGATAAAACATCTAAAGTAATACAGCATATGCAACCAAAAATACCTGTATACTTGTGAGTGTAGTGAACTGGTAAGCCATGCCAAGCAAGTAATTGGCCTCTACATCAACCAGGGCCACCAACAAGTAGCGCCAACCTCTCAACCTCAACACGGATACCAATCCACGCTCTCCATTGCGGCATGCCAGCCAAGTGGTGTAGATTATGCACAACAAAGCGTAGTGTAGGAAATTTTGTCCTGAGCATTAGAAACAAATGGAACCTTGTAACAAAGAGATTTGGCAACCACTAAACTAAAGTATGGCAGTCGGTACAGAGTATGTTTCATCCACATGACATGCAGTTCATTTTTCGCCTAATTGGAAGCTATGAAAACACAGAGGACAGCTTACCAGTTGGTAACACAACCAGGTATTTGTTGTTCAAGTAGTGTGAACATGTTGCCATGATGCACAGGAGGACAGACATAACCTGGCCCAATATTATTGCTCGCCACACTGGCCTGTCGACACAAAAAAAAATCATGATTTCAAACTGCAACCTTTGATTTTAATAAATAGGCTACTTACTACCCAATACGATGGTCAAATGTTAGAAGGCATCCCTCTTAAAATAGAATGGACTACTGATAACGAGCGAGGAGATTGGGGTTTGAAACTTGGTTGGGTGTATTGAGGTTTTCCCTATATGGTTTTACAGTCTCTTTACATTCAAATGCAGGTGCACTTCCTCTTGATTCAACCTTTCTCATCCCTAATACATTAACATAAATCGTACATTTGTGTATATCCCAAACGGGTAGTCTAATATGCAGTGAGAATAAAAAAAAGTAAAGATTCTTAGGACCTTTGACCTGACCAGGATTTGAATCAATATGGTTTTCAGTGCGGGGCGAACAAATCAGTAGTGTCCGCAGCACAAGGTTACAGACTTGATAACATTTATAAACTTTACTTTTTTTTATTTTTGCTCAGTAGTATTTAATGTGCACTTTCTGAACCAACTAATTATATCAGCACATGACTTATAAACAAACTTAAGTCTAGAGAAGATACAACACCAAGTCCACGGTCATTAATTCATCAATGTGAAAGGAAAAACCCTAATTTCACCAATGATAAATTTTTTGACCATGCCGGGAATAGAATCTGGGACCCTTGGCTCAGCAGGCTTACACCCACCCTAATGACTTAGCTAAGGTGTCAGACCCAAATTCTACTAAAAGGCTTATTAATTGCTAAATAAATCCTTGATAAAATGCAAAAACTGGAAATCTTTGTTCCCCAGAAGTCTGCAAAATGTATTATGGTAAAATAAATACAGTAAAAAAAAAACCATACAAAACCTTGGAGAAGTTAAAAATGACCTAAATATCGGACTATCCATAGCATGAGTATTTTTTATGAGATCTGATGGAAAAGGTTCATAGCAGCCAGAGTAATGTGGTAAATCTGATGGTTTGCATCGACATGGTGGTGACTGATAACCAGTATCAATAGACAAACTAGAAGTGTCTATCTCTGTGCTCGACTGTTCTGAAGGGGCGAGCCTCATGCCACATGTCAAGTCCGTTGATGCAGACAGTTCCACTAAAGAAAGCTGGCGATATCGCGTAGCTGGTTTACTTTTATTAATGTGACTACATTCTACTAATGATCTACGACGGTCGCTAGGAAGTCTTTGTGCTTTCCCTGTTCTAAGAACTAAACAATTATAACATCGAGAAGCTTCACCAGGAACAGAGAATCGCCTTGATCGAGATGTATATGCTATATCCATGATTAAAACACTATAAAATAATATGAAAATAAAATTGTTAACAAATCGCAGTGACAGATACCATTTCGCGACTTTGGAACAATAGGCTACAATTAACACTAGACAATTTTTAAAGAAAGTTTCCTCACTGGTATAAGAAGATTACATAGGGGTACGAAATCCAATCATAGGAGGTCTGGTATTAATGCAATACAGCAGATATCATTTAGAACTTAAGCCGATTAAGGAAATGGTTATTTAGTGTACTGTATCTGTCAAATAGCTGAAAAAGTGAAGGTACTGACTTTTTTAATCCGTTTATAAAAAGTGACTTACCATCTCCCAAGTTCGACAATGTATCTGTCTATTTTTTCACATAAACCAATAGGGTTTTCTAAATCAACAACAGTAATACTTTGAGTAATGAAATGACCGTTTCTTTCATCTGCCATGACAGATGTTTACAAACTATGAAACTTAAGCTATATTTAAATACAAACAAATTAAGCAACGTTTGATTGGTTATCGTAAATAGCAACCGCCAATAAATAAATATTATTATATTTTAGCTCTTACATTTAGCCAACATGTCTGACTTTGTAATAATTTTTCCCAGCTATGATTTAACGCAAACAATTTAAACTATAATAAAGCTACTAAAATACTTTAAAATAATATATTATTATTTTTATAAACAATAATATATAAATATACGTAGTAATTTAGTTTTCAATGTAAAAAATAAATTAAATATATCACGAGGTTATTGTGGGTAGAGAATTTTCTTCAAAGTTAATATAAATGTGTCATTCTCAGCTGATGAATTAGGGTTGTTACTTGTTAGGAAATACGTCGCTGGTTAAATAAGAGGATACAATGCTTTGTGGTGTCCTTGTAGAAATATTTGTTTTTATACAATGACCAATATTGGTATTAATAGTTTATAATATTTTGAAGTTTCGTTTTTGAAAATGGTTGAGCCAATTTTCGATTATCAATTTCGCTTGATTCTTATTGGTGATAGCACTGTTGGGAAGAGCTCTTTACTAAAATATTTTACTGATGGGAAGTTTGCAGAGGTTTGTTTATTTTTGTAAAACTTGTGAATAATATTACTTTGTGAAATACGATTTTTCACAAGCTTTGAAATTGTTATTCCATTGACTTAATCCTTTGTGATTTGAGTTAAAACTTTGGACCGGACAAACTTTAAATTAAAGTATGAACTTTAACCTCTTCTTTCTAGCTTTCAGATCCAACAGTAGGAGTAGATTTTTTCGCTCGCCTAATAGAAGTGAAAGATGGCTGTCGAATTAAACTTCAACTATGGGATACAGCTGGACAAGAAAGATTTCGGTAGGAATGGGCCCAAAAACATATTCATAGCCCTAAACAAGTTCTGTTTTATTTTGTATTTATTCATAAAAGTTAATCTTGTCTAACACTCTTAGAATTTGTAATTATTACGGTTAATATTTGGTTTAGCTCTTAAAACCTGTTGTCATTCATATTTTCAAAGTAGGGCTTAACTTACCCTAACTATTAGATAAATGAGTTTATATTTCTCAATTAAGCTCACAACACTTCCCTTTTTTCAATTTTTTCTTTACATCAACATCAGAGACTGCACCTAGGATGAACACAGAATCACTCGTAACCCACCTACTTTCCTATAGTGTGAAGACTACATTTCAATCTCATTCAAACCAAAATCTCTTAAGACAGCAGCATTTCTTAACCAGTGTGCCGCAGCAAACTGGGTGTACCGTGAAATGTCGGCGGGTGTGCTCCGGGAGTTTTGTGAGAAGCTTAGAAAGGAGCGATAAAATATTTGAGGAATAAAAATAAATCTTTTAAAATCAAAATTCAACATTATTTTTAACAATAACACAATAGTATATTAACATAATTTCAGCTCTTGAACTTTGAATACAATCCTGATACCTACTCGTTATTTATGATAAAATCTCTCTTTTAAAAAAACTGATGGTGTGCCTTGACAGTGTTATAGCCTTGAGCAGTGTGCCATGGGTCGAAAAAAGGATGAAAATAGCTGGTCTTAAAAGTGGTTGCTCGTTATATAAAGCAGGACCTGGCGGTCTAGGGGCAAGGTGCCAGACTTCTGTGCTGGGGGTCAGGGTTTCAATCCTCGGTCCCAGCACAGATTTATCTGGTTTCCAAACCCTTCCTTCACCTCTGACAATACGTGTATTAATCACAACTTGTGAATGTGAGGAATGCCGGGCCTCCACCGTGGTTCGGATCCCACATTAAACTGTAGGTCCTCCATTTCATCTCACAATCACCCTACCATTACACATTAGCGTGAGTGCATATAACCTGAACGGGTATTAAGACACGGTGCTAATAATAATAATAATAATAATATATTAAGCACACCATCTTACTCATAACTACACCCACTTTGGTGGTTGAATGGTCTAAGGCGTCACTCTTGCAATAGACTAGACTGCCAACTACAGGAAGATCAAGGTTTAAATCCCATTCTGCTATATTGAGGGTGATTTTTCCATTCCCTATGCTCAAATACAAGAGCATTTCCTCAAAATTCAACCTTCTTATCCCTAACACATTGGTGCAATTGGTGCAGATAATGTGTCTAGTCTAAACAGGTAACATGATACTGTTAAAAAAAAGTCATAACCATGATTGAAGCTACTTTGTTTTAAAATTATAGCAGTTAAAATACTGGAGAAAACATTTCACCTAACCACTTTATTTGTGTTTACTATGCAGTGTTTAGACCAAGAAAAAACTAAAATATTTTAGCATTAAACTCATATATTTCCTTAGTTATTATCCAAGGCTCATTCCCTCATCTTTTTTTTCTTTTTTTACTATGTTCCATATCAACCTTGCAAGTAATTTCAATTTTTACTAAAAGTTTACACCTAGCTCAGCACTTTAGCTACTTCTGGTAAGATTGCTTCTTTTTTTCTTGTATTTGTTTTATTTTAGATCCATTACCAAGTCTTACTACCGAAACTCAGTGGGAGCTCTCCTAGTATATGACATTTGTAACCGAGCTAGTTTTGAACACATACCACTTTGGATGATGGAGGCAAAGCGTCATATCGAGCCCCACAGACCGGTATTTGCCCTGGTCGGATGCAAGTTGGACCTAGCCAATTCAAGCAATAGGAGGGAGGTATCCCTCGAGGAAGCTCGGGCATTTGCCGAACAAAACGGCCTCCATCACGTAGAGACGTCCGCCAAATCCGGTGTGAATGTGGAAGACGCGTTCCGCCTTGTGACGCAAGAGGTTTATGGGAGGATACAAACGGGCGAGTACAAAGTGGAGGATGGCTGGGATGGGATCAAGACAGGGTTCCAACGCCCAGGCGGGCTTGACTTCAACCTCATTGAAGCCGAGCCTGCCAAGTCTACCTGTTGTTGAAGCCATTACTTTTTTTTTGTTGACATAGTTTTTAACTGTAAATATATAAATACAACGATATTTCACTAAGGGTAGCAGGCCGTCTTCCCTTGACTAGAGAGCAAATTTTATTTTTTTCTATCAGTCATGGAATTTTGTACCCAAATCAGATCAAATAATGCACTTTACTTGCATGACATATAGTTGTTGTTTTTAAACCGCGTGCCTTTTCAATTTTTGTGTGATCTTTCCAAAGTCCTTTATTGAAAACTTTATCAATTAAGATCTTTCAACTAATCCTCTCCTTAAACTAAAAAAAAAAGTAAATTACATTTAAATAATAAATCAAGCAATACTGATTTTTAGCTCTGTCCCATTTGTAGATAAACTGCTTGAATTTGGTTTTGTTAATTTATTAATAAAAAAAACCACTATCTAAAGCCAATTTGAACTCAGGTCACTAAGAAATTTATCATGTGATACTTAACATGGAGACTAGTTAAGTTTGAAATAAATTACTTTAAAGATAAATTAAAATGTCACTCTCTACATGCTCATTTAACAAGAGAAATTTAGGATGTTTTTTAGTTCATCGATAGCAATCATTTAAATTAGCTGAATAACGCTAATAATTTATAGATGTTATATTATTTATAGACCCTAGATAATATTATAAATTGCAACAGATAGGCCTACCATTGCTTTAAAAAATCAATTGAATAGTGAAAGTAATTAGGCCTATGGTACCTACTTGATTTTTCAATTATTTCTTGTAAGTAACATATTATAATTTAAATCACTTTATTTTTGCATTGCTAATTAGTTTGGTGGTTTTCCCAAATTCCACTTCTAAAATTTCTTAAAGGTACAGTTGTGTTATGTCATGTGAATAAAGTGTTTAGTTCGGAGGTGCCCGTTGTTCCAATAAGACACCTTTGAACAGAATGAATTGTGGGACCCTATCACCTCTTATCGCCAGAAGATGTAGGGCTAGGTACAAGCTCATTTGTTATTACATGGTTGGTGTTGTGATTTTCACTCGATTCTGACCCGCAAGACTAAGGTTCATTCCCGATCTGGTGCACTTGAGGGGGTTATATTTTCCATTACTTGGTTTTCTTGTGAATGATCATGGTGGCTACATACAAGGGAAAGTCAGGGAATTTAATCAAAAAATAAGGAAAGGTCGGGGAATTGAAATACTTGACTAATTTTGAACCTAAACATTTAAACAAAAGTGAGAGATCTTATTTCTTGGTGTTAGCAACACACATTGTCTAGACAAAGCATTCTTTTAAACATGAGATGGTTGTACAATGTTTGTTCTATAACACATTTACACGGTAGAACAAATAACCTAAAACATCAAATTCTGAAAAAAGAACTTATAATAATCCTGATGTTGAGAAGCGTTAGGATTGTTTCCAAAAATATGTGATCAATGAAGTAAATCAAAAATTTGCCATTCACCAAGGAAAAACGGTAACAAGTCAAGTCAGGAATGTTTTTAAATGTTGTTTGGAAAAAGTGGAAAAGTCAAGGAATTTTTGAGTAAAAGTTGTGTAGCCACCCTGGTGATGTTTGCTTATAATTCACCCCCTTCATCCTCTGTCCTTAGATTAGGTATAACTATGTTGCAATTACCTCGAATGAGCAGAAAAATGTATAGCACTTAAAAATATAGTTAAGCTGACCCACATAACACACACATTGTATGGAATAATTTGAAAGTAGTGGTCCATTTGTTAGCTGTGAAGTATTTTTTTGTATGTGTGTGTGTTATTGGTTGGATGACTTGCATATTGATACTAGTCACAATAAGTTTTATCTTTAACGTGTAATACCACATTCTCCATCACTTTGGTAAACTATGACGCAGGTCTAGCCTTCGCCGATAAATGAGTTTCCGTTAAAAATGACAAAACAGTAAAACCAATAATGTACATTAGTTTATATTTCATTTCTCTGGATATTATTTACAAAGCTACAAATAGTTGTCCCCTTGAACTTGTAAATTTTTAATTTATAATTTAAATGAATAGGCCAACATTATTTTAATACATGGCATAGTGAAGATAACGCAGTTATTTATTTTTAAAATAGACTAGATATCTTATTTTTAATTGTGTTTCAAAATCCCTAACTTGTTAGTGTTTTTTTTTACTTTAATCAACACATGTTGAGGGGTGAGGGTTTGTTGAGAGGGGGTGGCGGGAGGGTCCAAACTTCATTTTATCATTTTCTGGATACAAATTTCCTTTTAACTTGAAACAGATGTATAAATTGTATAATTAACTTTTTTGAATCATAAACAGTATATTTTGCCCTTGATATCAAACTTGTTTGGATCATAAAAAGTTTATTTTGCACTTCATAAATTTTTATCAAGGGCATTGAAATTTATTCTTAAATATAAAAGTATATGTATACGTTGTTAAAAATGGGTAATTTTAAAGCCAAATAAATTTAGAATAATTTCAAATAAAACTCTTTATAGTTTTGAAATTACAAAATCTTGACTTCCTATATAAATGAAATTGAGATTCAATGAATTATTGATCACACCTCACACTGCTGCCATTGGACAAAAAGGCTGTCTCTTAAAGAAAATCAATCGCTACCACCCAATCTCTCGACCTAGGTTTCACTCTATCAGAACATTTCATACTTTCTCATGATGAGTTCCAATAGAATGAAACCTATGTCAAGGGATTGGTGGTAACAATCGATTTTCTTCAAGAGGTATTTGTTGCCTCATTGTCCAGTGGTAGCAATGTAAAGTGTGAACTGTGTTCTTCTTTTCACTGTAAAAGCCATATTGTGTTCATTCCCCTTTATAAGTTTTCTAAACACCTTCTTCCAAATATAATGCAATTGCCTCATAAAGCGAAAAGAGGTTTTCATTATTGAGATGAATTAATGATCATTTATACATATTTTTGACCAAGTAAATAGTTGCAAGCCATATTAAGTGGATGTTAAAGGACCATAAAATATTAAATTGATAATAAAATATATTTTAATTATTAGGCCTATTTTATTTATTTTGTAAAACTTGAAAGTTAAAAGTTGGGTCCATATAGAAGGCGCATAGACCACAATTTTCAAAATATCCTTGATTGAACTCACACTACATTTTCGATTTATTTCTTTGCTGAACATTTGAAGTTGAAATTTTTTTTATTAAAAGCCATAAGATTAAAATTAGAATAATAACCCATTTGATATTTTTTACTAAAATTAACTTTTATATGTAGAAGTTAATTAATATAAGTTCTAGTGATTTTACAGCTCAACAATGCATTAATCAGGTTGTGATTTAGTATGTTGAACAAAGAGAAGTTCCTGTTAAACTGATAAAAATGTATTAATATTAAAGTTTTGCAAATTTGGAAAATAAATTAGATAATTCTACTTTCCAAGTCAGAAGCAAAGGCAGGCCAAATCTAATTCACTCCCAGCTGTAAAGTTTGTCGAACAATTACATATCCCATTACTTTTTTCTCATAATTTTACATGTTCTATGACATGTACAAACATTTGATAAACATGCCGAGGGGATTCCCACTTGGTATATTTTAAATAACATTTTCTTAGTGGCCTATGATATCTTAGTGCAGTGTATACTAAACCGTCCCCTCATGTTTTATTGGTCATAAAACCCGCTTCGGTGGCCGCATGGTCTAAGGTGTCACTCTTGCAATAGACTGGATTGCCATTGCCTGGGAGATCAGAATTCGAATCTGTCAGGTTTACTTAGGGGTTTTTTCTTAGTTAGTTTTCCTTTCGTTCTTCTTGTAAATATGGATACACTTCCTTTAAAAAAAATTAGTACTGCTTTTTACTACTTGTTCAGGCTATACGCATATGTATTAATTATGCTTTTGAGCTAAGGATGAGGAAAAATTAATTTAGAGGGAGTGTTCTCACATTTGTATGAAGGGAGAGTGGAAAACCATTTTGGAAAAACCACCCTCAATACATCCGACCGGGATCCAAACCCTAATCTCCATGTCATTGGCAGTCTAGTCTAGTCAACCTTACTTATCCCTAACACACTACTGTAATTAGTACATATGTGTACAATCCAAACAGTTAGTAAGACGCAGCGCTAAAATAAAAATATTAGTCATAAAAAAATTTTGATGTTAAGTATGTCTGATAGTCAAATTAAAGTAGATTTCGACACGATCGCATTGACTTTCATAAGCTTTCTCCTTGACTCGGCTTTATTTAGCTTTCTACTGAAGCTTTATTGAAAGAACCAAAAAAGAACTGTTACTTTAAAAAAATAACAGATATTTATTTTAGCTTCTTTTTTAGACCACAGCGCTGAAAGGGGTACGTGACTGGTGGATGGTTTAGAAAACACTGTTTTAGTGTAACAAAATCTACAAGGATGACTTTTGATTAACTTTTTATTCTTATGTGTTATTTAATGAGGAGAGGCAGGAGATTTAGTTTTAACAAACATGCACTCGTCAATCATAACGTTTGTAGTCGAGAATCTATGCGATAATGTGGCTGTGAACTGGCAGGTGCAAATAAAAAATAACAATGACTAAACAATATTTCCATCATTTTGAAATGTATTTAAAAATCTCCCGAATTTTTTAAAAGTTTGCCTGCTATTCAATTTTTGCTAGATGAAAAACTATATTTTTTCCAAACCCTTAACAAATCTGTGTCGGGCAAGATTTCATATACTCGCCAAATATTTGCAGTTATTTCTAAGATACTTTGTACTAAATGTTGTCTGTAAAGGAATTTATGAAAGGACCTTTTGTTAGCTATAACATCACATTTGTTGATGAAACTGTTTCTATGTACCATTTTTTATCTTATGTTTTAAATAATTGCTGCTATGTTCATGAGACAGTTATTTTTTTTAAAGATGTAATTAAAATACTATGCTTATACATATTTGTAATAAATAAACTTTTCATGTCATTTTTGTGGCCAAACGAGCATACCTCGGGTAAAAAATATTAACACAAATAGCGTTAAATATGCAATATCAAAATACCAAAAAAATATTTAATTTTCTATCTCAAGTACAAACTAAATAAACCACAAGATTTATTTTTCTTTCAAATCCTCTATTACTGTAAATAAAATTGGAAATTTAGTTTCATTGTTAATTTGTTTTATCACACACATAACAATATATATTAAGATATTTGTGTATATAAAATTGTATTAGATAATTCACTAAAGAGCAATAATTTTATCATTGTGATCTAGTAAAATAACTATTGCAAAATTCTGTGAATTTATTTTTCTTTACCAAGTTACAGCCAAAGGGCCAATTTCATAGTCAAACTTAGTATGCCTCAAAGGCGGTTCAAAACCAAACATAAGACGACACCTACCTAAACTCTAATGGAATGGGCCAGTTTCGCACAGGGAACTGGCCCATTCCATTCTGATCTAGGTAGGTGTCCTCTTGTATTTAGTATAGCACCACACTTGAGTATGCTAAGTTTGTCTATGAAACTGACCCTAGTGTCAAATAATACATATTTATCTGAATCTTTCATAATATGTGTTGAAATTGTTTTTGTGGGTTATTTCTATATATAGAAATAATTGTATTGCTCTTAAGCCACTAAACTATTTTAATTATTTCATGCTCATTTTTGTGTTTCTAGATTTCTCAATTTTGGTGCTAAATGTTAATATTGTAACGACTGAGTCGAAACATTGTGAAATACAGGCTTTAGACCTGCATACATTTTCTTTATAGAATTAATATAAAATTAAATAATTAAAAACACTAAAATAAGTTTAATTTACAAGGGGGCAATTTCAATAGTATAGCAAAAAAAAAAAATAATTACAGATTCAACTAAAATGATTCATATTCTGAAAATTGAAAAATGACACCTGGACACGGGAATCGAACCCGGGACCTCTGGCTTAGTACGCCAATGCTCTAACCACTGAGCTATCCAGGATTCGTCTCGTGCCCTGGGTCATTCTTCACTCATATTTTAAGGCAGAGTCTATGATGGACTGGCGGAAATCGTCGGCTACAAGTATGTGATTATATTAATATCACGAGCCATCGGATAACGCAGCCATCTGCGACTCGGTAGTTGGCTGTTATGCTGCCATTTGCACAATTATTAAATTGTACGGGATCGCACATATATTAAGAATTAATAGCCAGAGCTATTATTTATGCTTATTAGTAGGGAATTACTCCACTAGATATCATATTCTGAAAATTGAAAAATGACACCTGGACACGGGAATCGAACCCGGGACCTCTGGCTTAGTACGCCAATGCTCTAACCACTGAGCTATCCAGGATTCGTCTCGTGCCCTGGGTCATTCTTCACTCATATTTTAAGGCAGAGTCTATGATGGACTGGCGGAAATCGTCGGCTACAAGTATGTGATTATATTAATATCACGAGCCATCGGATAACGCAGCCATCTGCGACTCGGTAGTTGGCTGTTATGCTGCCATTTGCACAATTA
>CABFWB010000012.1:516593-536538 GCA_902151455.1 Timema bartmani | reverse complement strand
TGCCTTAAAATATGAGTGAAGAATGACCCAGGGCACGAGACGAATCCTGGATAGCTCAGTGGTTAGAGCATTGGCGTACTAAGCCAGAGGTCCCGGGTTCGATTCCCGTGTCCAGGTGTCATTTTTCAATTTTCAGAATATGATATCTAGTGGAGTAATTCCCTACTAATAAGCATAAATAATAGCTCTGGCTATTAATTCTTAATAAAATGATTCAAATATAGCAGTGCAATAAAATTCTTTTTGAATTCATGTTGGGTAAAATTATATGTCTGACACTGATAATAGTATGCATAGTTTTAATAAAGTGTGTCAATACAACATTTAAAATCGTTGTAGTTGGAGCATTAATAATGTTGATTTTTATCAACCTAAGAATGATTGAACTATAGCTCTGCATAATCATCAAGGCTATCTAGTTAAAATACTGTGATCCTGTGTTTAATGTTCCGCAGCCACTTAGCAGGTAAGGACCGTATGAGCGCTCATGACTTCCCCTAAAAACGCTTTGTTTAAACATTCAAGAGACTTAGAAATGAAAGGTTCTCTTCTCTGTGAAGAAAAAAAAAAGCATTGAATTATAACAACAGTGAACACGTCTAATATGTCACTATGGATAATTTTATTAATAGTTTTAATCAAGTAATGTATCTTTGTTAATGTATTTCATTGCTCTTGCCGGCATGGCCTGATTTAGAAGCCAACCTCTTAACTTGTCAAGAGCTATACGTTGCTTTTGTTTGACTTTGCAAGCCTTCACACTAGGCCTACTACTTACCTATTTCTTTAGGATTCATTCTTGTTTATCTTTGGATTTTCAAGTCTTCGCACTACTACTAATCTCTTTAGGATTCATCCTTGTTTGTCTTTGGATATGTAAGTCTTCACATTACTACTAATCTCTTAAGGATTAATCCTTGTTTATCTTTGGATTTGCAAGTCTTCACACGGCTACTAATCTCTGTAGGATTCATCCTTGTTTATCTTTGGATTTGCAAGTCTTCACACCGCTACTAATCTCTGTAGGATTCATCCTTGTTTATCTTTGGATTTGCAAGTCTTCACACCGCTTCTAATCTCTGTAGGATTCATCCTTGTTTATCTTTGGATTTGCAAGTCTTCACACTGCTTCTAATCTCTGTAGGATTCATCCTTGTTTATCTTTGGATTTGCAAGTCTTCACACCACTTCTAATCTCTGTAGGATTCATCCTTGTTTATCTTTGGATTTGCAAGTCTTCACACCACTTCTAATTTCTGTAGGATTCATCCTTGTTTATCTTTAGATTTGCAGGCCTTCACGCTACTAAACGTACATACAGGCTACATATATGAGAAAAGGTTTTTACTCACTTTTCTAAACAAAAATCTTGTAGGCTAATTGTATGATTATCATTTTTAATTTCTCTTTAAATAAAAGATAGGAAAAATCAGTCATAAATAGGCTTTATTATTATTATTACGGTAAAGGATTATTATTGACTAATATTGATATTATGATGATTTACAGTTTGTAAAAGGTGTAAAGTTTGCCTGATTTCATTTGAGAAATGCAAGTACAAACATAATTTTCTTTTAAATGTCAAAACTGTTGTTAAGCTTGATTATGCCGAGATTGTTTGTTAAAAAATACAATCTTCAACTTTTTGTCTGATTCAGCCTTTTGTATAATAAGATTTCTTGTATTCTCCTTGATATTTTAAAACAGACTGTCCGGCTGTGGAGAGCTTGGCTTAGCTTATAAAGATCTAGATATATAGTATATTGAAGTTTTATAGGACTGATTAAATGGTTGGAAAGGAGAAAATAGCATTAATCTTTGGGAAAAAGATTTGAATGTTGAACATAGGAAATTGGTGCTGAAAAATATATCTATTGAAATTCTTAGAATTTAGAAACTTAGGTTCAAAGATCAAAAATTTGCTATGAACAAAAATTAATTTAAGTTGATTAAATAATTTTTAAAGTTTATAACTTATAACTAATCAGATCTGGTTTTATATATATACATGTATATATTATTTATCACAATAAAATTCAAAAAATAAAGATTAGTCCAAGTTGTCATAAGAAGAATTGCTTTAGAGTTATATTTAAGTGATTCACTTAATTTTGTAAATTATCTATTTGCCTACTATAATATAAAGTATATTATTTAGAAACTTGATGTGTTAAATGAGTAGATTACATCACTTGTCAAAGCTCAATTCTGTGCTTGCTTTTTAAAATCATTTCTTTCACTTTTATTTTCAGTGACTTTTAACTGAAAGCTATGATTACTATTTCACCAATGTTAATCTCAATTGTATAGTTTTTCAATTTGTAAGTGTATTTTAGTTTAAAATATTTGAGTGCTATATTAATAAATGTTTTAGACTAATCAACTTGTTTGTATTTTTATTTATTTTATTTGAAAATTTTTCACTAAGAGGTTGCTACAAGTAATAAATTTGATATCAAAATATATGTTTTCTGATAAACGTCTTTATTGGAAATGTATATGAATATGATCTCCATCAACCCCCACTCCCTCCACTCCCCCCCAAAAAAAACCCTGAACGATCTAAAGGCTCTCTTGGTCCCTCTTTGTTTTTATAATTTAAAAACCAAAAGCCAGCAGTCAATTGTAAAGCATAATTTATAATTTTAGAGTCTCTTAAATTAGAGCCATGCACTCACTGTATGATAAATCTATCATAGCATTAAGATATTTTAAGATTAAGAACTATAATTTTGTGGCTTGTTTGGAGCTTCTGCCAAGCCCACACCTTTAAAAGTCGGTTTGAAGGGGGAAATAAATTTGTATCCTAGCTATTGGCCTCTTTTACTCCCATTGAAACTTGTTCCAGGGTAAAAATGGGAACAACTGTTTAATGTAGGAATAGCGCCTCAGTATATAGAATAGGCACTGGGGCAGAATGTAAGGATTAATGAGTCACCTTGTGGGGTATTTTTTTTCGGTAGAAAGCTATTGCTTCAAGGACAGCTCCATGTAGTCTTATCGATGATACGAATTCCCATTATTATAGCTGGGTGTTATATTTATGAAGTAGTAGAGCAGCTCATACAAGGATACATTAATTCCTTGGGCAGCTTATGATGAAATAGTCACATTTCTACTAAAATTGGTACAGTATGCATATTATGCTACTTTTTGAATTTTTTTTAATCTACAACTGTTATTAATATTCAGCTGAACAAAATAATACTTGTATGTCTCTATTGATAATGAGCTTGATAGTCCTGGGGTAAAGTGCTCACCTCAATACGGGCTCAAACCCGGCCGAGGTTGACGGATTTCTACTGAGAGATAAAAATCTGTAAGATAATTCCATCCAGTGAGGATGTAAAGCAGTCAGACCCCATGTCGATTGTGGCTTGTGATATGCCTTTCAGGCAGCATTTGCAGTCTCTCCCTCACTTTCTCGGACTATGTGCGGAAAGAAACGGGAAAAACCCCAGCACTTTACGAATTGCCTAGTACATATTATGCTCTCTCCCATATGCTGCGGGCGGGCGTCACTAACCGGTCGAAGGGTCGAGTGCTCCCGATGCTCCAAAAGGATTAGGTAGCATATCAGTAACAACACACAGGTTAAATACTCACTAGTATTAATATATTGATATTCTCATTTTAATTAGAGCAAGGTAAATGATTCAATGGAAGTTTGGACACCCCTAATCTCACCATTAATGATCTCAAAAAACTATTTTTGTTTTAATTGTAGTATTGAACTGCACTTCCTTAACACTAGTTATATCAACACTTGACTTACACACTAAAGTTGGTCCACTACTAACCACTTGGCAACTCTAGGTAAGATGAAACAAAATTGATAAATTATAATACGCACATAACTTTTTGTTGAAATGATTTGAAATTAATTTATTTTCAAGAACTGTCAAATTTTGAACAGCTTTTTCATGTAAAATTATTGTAATACAACGTATAGTCTTTTTAATGAAAATCAACTAGGCCACCCAAGGTGGCAAAATGGAGATAAAAATAATGTGTAAACTCTTTTAGCATTATATTTTAGTAAGGAAATATATGCAGCAACCATTTTCCAAATTCTGTAAGATGCATTCAGCGCAAGTTAACTAAAAACCTCATCAGGAAGGTGTGGGTGGATGTAAATAGTTGAATAAACTGTACATCAATGTTTTTCCTTAGTTATAATATTTGAGCTTATTTTACTTTCATACCACAGGTGGTAGCTGTTTTATCATTCGCCCTGGAACCCATAAGATCACCAGGCGTATGTAATGTGTTTATGGATTTGGTCCTAAAGTGTCATAAAATAAAGGCAGAGGTTATCACTATTTTGTCTTGGATTTTCATTCCTACTTGTTTCTGGTATTGGACCTGCCTTGGTGGCGTGGTCAGCTAACGCGCTAGTTTTGTGTTGAGCTAGACTGCCGAGAACGGGGAGATTGAGGTTCAAATCTTGCTCAGGTGAACTGAGGGGGGTTTTTCCTAAGTGGTTTTCCACTCTCCCTCCACGCAAATTCGGGCTCACTTCCTCTATATTCAACCTTACCAATTCCTAACCCATTAACGTAATTAGTACTTAAGCATATAACCCAAACGGGCAGTAAGACACAGTGCCAAGTATTTTGTTTTTGGTATTTCCTTTGACTCCATTTATTCACTATTCAATTTACCTAGGTATTTTCAATATTTTAAAATAGTAATTTCTACCCATTAAAATATATTTCATTAACTAAATAGGTGTTTTAAGTGTAACTTATCAAAAATTTCCAAATAAGTAGTTTAAATAAATGTAGGCTATGATTCTTATAAGGAATTTGAGCAGATATACTTAAAAATGGAATAACCTGCTATGGTGGCCACATGATTTAAGGTGCAACTCTCACGATGGACTAGAGTGCCTATGACAAGGAGATGGTGATTCGATATGGGCATATGTACTGAGGGTTATTTAATTTCTTTATCTATGGTTTTCCCTAAATGGTTTTCCACTTTTCTCTCCATGCAAATGTGAGTACACTTCCTCTAAATTCTACCTTCGCCATCCCTAGCCCCATTCGCGTAATTAGTACAAAAGTGTATAATCCGAATGGACTATAAGACTCGTTGTTTAAAAAAATTATTTTCAAACGTATAAAAATACATTTTGTAAAGTGATAAAAATGTCTTTGAAGTTTGGCGTATCTCGAAAAGTATCACACGCCTAGATATGTTTTTTACTTTCTCTCTATCTTACAGGTAGAGAAAGTATAGTGATCGTCAAAAAAATCGAACTCGAGATTTTGATGAATTTTGACGTTTCATGACTTCCTGAATCCGAAAAAGTGGTTTTTGAATTTCTTTCTGTCTGTCTGTCTGTCTGTCTGTCTGTCTGTACCTCCAACTAGAGCCTAAACTATTTTACCGATTGAGCTGAAACTTGATATCTAGGGTTTTCATAGGGTTGCCCCGAGGGGTTTTTGGAATTGGATATCTACCCCTAAAATTAAGGGTAGTTTACTGAAGGGAAAAAAGAGAAAAAGTCGATTTTCTCAAAATCGGCTCTAACGATTTTGATTAAATTTCATTTATGAACATTAATAAATATTCCAAACAAAATGGCTACTCTCAATATTTCGGCAAAATGGCTTTAAGGGCTCCGGTCTGATGCGTAAATTAACATTTTTTATAATAGCTCCGAAACTATTTGAGATATGAAATTACTTAGCATTACAAATATGTATATATATTTATAATACAAATATTTTATTCGAAACATATTTTTATAAAATCAATAATTTTCAATCTATACGCAATTATATATATATTTTTAGCTTTTTGGACATTAAAGCTTAAGTATTGCGATCGTAAAAAAAACTAACCTGAAATGTTGATGGATTTCGACGTCTCATGACCCCCCGAACCCTAAAAAATAGTCTTTGCAATGCCGTCTGTCTGTGTGTCTATTAAAACTTAAAATTAAGGGTAGTTTACTGAAGGGCAAAAAGAGAAAAAGTCGATTTTCTCAAAATCGGCTCTAACGATTTTGATTAAATTTCATTTATGAACATTAATAAATATTCCAAACAAAATGGCTACTCTCAATATTTCGGCAAAATGGCTTTAAGGGCTCCGGTCTGATGCGTAAATTAACATTTTTTATAATAGCTCCGAAACTATTTGAGATATGAAATTACTTAGCATTACAAATATGTATATATATTTATAATACAAATATTTTATTCGAAACATATTTTTATAAAATCAATAATTTTCAATCTATACGCAATTATATATATATTTTTAACTTTTTGGACATTAAAGCTTAAGTATTGCGATCGTAAAAAAAACTAACCTGAAATGTTGATGGATGTCGACGTCTCATGACCCCCCGAACCCTAAAAAATAGTCTTTGCAATGCCGTCTGTCTGTGTGTCTATTAAAACTTAAAATTAAGGGTAGTTTACTGAAGGGCAAAAAGAGAAAAAGTCGATTTTCTCAAAATCGGCTCTAACGATTTTGATTAAATTTCATTTATAAACATTAATAAATATTCCAAACAAAATGGCTACCCTCAATATTTCGGCAAAATGGCTTTAAGGGCTCCGGTCTGATGCGTCAATTAACATTTTTTATAATAGCTCCGAAACTATTTGAGATATGAAATTACTTAGCATTACAAATATGTATATATATTTATAATACAGATATTTTATCCGAAACATATTTTTATAAAATCAATAACTTTCAATCTATACGCAATTATATGAATTTTTTTAACTTTTTGGACATTAAAGTTTAAGTATTGCGACCGTAAAAAAAAACTAACCTGAAATGTTGATGGATGTCGACGTCTCATGACCCCCCGAACCCTAAAAAATAGTCTTTGCAATGCCGTCTGTCTGTGTGTCTATAAAAACTTAAAATTAAGGGTAGTTTACTGAAGGGCGAAAAGAGAAAAATTTGGTTTTCTCAAAATCTGCTCAAACGATTTTGATTAAAATTCGTATCTAGGCGTTGATTAAGATTATAAATAAACTGGCTATTTTCATTTTCCTATGAAAATGATTTTTAGGGTACTTTACAGAAGCGTTAATTTCCGTATCTCCACAACTATTTGAGAAACTAAACAACTTATCATTGCAAAATTGTAGGACTATTAGAAATAAAAAACTTTTATTTGACATATATTTTTATAAAAGCAACAGTTTCTGAGATATTTGCAAATATATTAATACAATTTTGTGAGCTTTAGTTGTAAACATATACTACTTAAGTCTTAACGCAATAATTCTCCAATGCCATAGAGTAATTAAATATAAGTATCTAAAAAAGTATGTTATTTTTCCTTAAAGCTCTTAGGAGAAATGTTTGCACAGCAATGATCTATCTCCATTTTAGACTCAATAGTCAATATTTACATTTTTTATTGGTCAAAATGTATAAATGAATAATTAAATATCATTGCGATGACTTGAAGATGTGCAACACCTTATAAAATGTTAAAATTTTAACCAGAAATCGAAATTTTAATACGAAGTGTTGACCCTTGTGGACCCAATATTAATTTTTTTTATTTCATTATTTTGTAACCCCCTTTTCCCCAAATCTCCCTTCGTAAGGAATAGTAAGACAAAGGAGAGAGAAAGTCTGTGTGGTGCACCATACCATTTATTTAATTTAAATTTGATCTCTGAACTAGTCTTTTACTTGTCTGTAGGCCTACTATACTGCAATATTTTTCAATAAATAGTTTGTTGAATTATTTACTAACGTTGCTTTTTTATAACCAACCAAAACTAGTTTAACCTTATTTTCTACGTGTAAATGTTAATTTGAGGTAAGTCTGTACTGTTTTAATATTAAATCTAATGAGAAGTATAATACGACATGAGAGTATTCTTATACTCTTACCATTTTCATTTTGTTCCCTGTCTAATAACCGCGCACGCGCGATCATATCAGGTCCACATGTATTACATTATACCTCTCTGGTATGTTATTTTGATCCATGCCTCATGTTACCTTGGCAACCACGGCTCAATACATTATTAATCATACGTGCTATTGTTTACCTCATCTTGTCCATTATATTTTGTTACATTTCAACTTCACAAACAAAATAATATGTTTTTCTGATAGGTTTTTAACATTTTGCCCTGTATGGTAGCTATAAGATTATTTTCCTATGACTAAACAAATGTGAAGATAAACCCTGAGGCATGTCACATATTATACTGAACTCAACCTAAGTTCAGATAACGGTACTTTGGAATGCGAAGCGGAGAGAGACGAAAGATAACTTTCTACCGTTGAATGGAATGGAGTGAAGAGTGCGTATGACGTTAGCTACAAAAATACATCAACTAGTCAACATTGTAAATGTCAAAACAGGTTGAATATTGTGTACACCTCGAAGAATCTCAAACTACAGGTGCGCCCTGCGTGTTGTTAGTTTTACATGCCAGATTGCAAAACTTCAAACTAAGAGGAACCTGAAGTTGGGTTATATTTAATATAAGATGGATAAAATTGAAGAAAATGTTCGTAGATTGCTAGACGGCCTAGCCCATGGAGACTCTGAAGACTTTTGTGATTTCACCATCGAAGAACAAAATGAAGCTACAGGTAATGTGTATATTATAAAACAACATGACCGTCCATCTCTTATATTGGAAACCGATGTAGTTATTTTCAAAATAATTTTACACCTATGTTTTGTCTTTGGATGCATGGGGTGAGAGTTCTAACAGGCTTTGGCTACCCTCACAACAATCCACACCACAGGTAAAAATCTTATAAACGTTCTCCGCAAACAAAAAAAAAGTCTTATTTTCTAAACGTTCCTTTTCCACGGGTTCCTCCTTACAAGATTTCTACCAGAGGATAAGATAGATGGGGCCATGTTCTTAAATGCAATAATCATATAGGCACGAACGACCCTACAAATAAAACATGCTATTTCTCAAACTCTGGAAGGGGGTTAGCCAGCACCTAAGACTGACACCATGCTGCTCAGGGCCATGGCGGAACCATACTTTTCCTAAAACCTTGCCCTTCTTTTATTATTAGCACCGTGTCTTACTACCCGTTCGGGTTATACTCACGCTAATGTGTAATAGTAGTAAAGTAGTAGGGTGATTGTGAGATGAAATGGAGGACCTACAGCTTAATGTGGGATCCGAACCACGGTGGAGGCCTGGCATTCCTCGCAATCACAAGTTGTGATTAATACACGTCTTGTCAGAGGTGAAGGAAGAGTTTGGCGATCAGATAAATCTGTGCCGGGACCAAAGATTGAACCCCGGACCCCAGCACAGAAGTTTGACACCTTACCCCCTAGACCACCAGGTCACCCCTTGCCCTTTTAAAGATGGCCTACTGCATGTCAAGTTGTTTTTTTCTCCAAGCACCATGTTTTATTACCTGTTCAGGTTATACACTTATACACTAATTATAATGAGTTAGGGATAAGGAGGATTGAAATTAGAAGAAGTGACCTGCGTTTGTGTGGAAAGAGTGGAAAACCATTTTGAAGAAAAATATTCGGTACACACGATCGGAATTTGAATCCTGATCTCCCTCTCATCTACAATCTAGTCTCACGAGAGACCATGCTGCCAGAAAAGCAAGTCACGTAAAGTTAGTCAATAGTTTTTTTGAGGACATATTTAAGCTCTAACCGAAAACATCATCCCAGGCGCAAATTTCTCCATATCTAAAAATAAAATTAATACTTTTAGACTCAACTGGAAGTGTTTTTAATTTGAAAACATTTCATTGAGTCTATCTTAAATTGGTAAACACTTCTGTATACATCACTCTGTCTTCTGATGAAGAATGCATAAACCCACAGTACAATGTACCATTCTTGTAAAACTTATTATGAACATTTTTTAACTGTGCCCCAGTTGCCAAAGGAGTAACTCCGTCTGCATCTCCTGACTTTGTGCCAGTGGTGAAATCGACCGTTACTTACATCGTAGTGGGAATTCTTTTCAACGAAGCAGATGAAGTGTTGATGATGCAAGAGGCCAAAAGCTCATGCGCCGGAAAGTGGTACCTGCCAGCCGGCCGCATGGAACCGGGGGAAGATATTGAGGTATGAGAGCTATCATGTCAATTACCATGTACAGTCCAGTTTTCATATAAATGGCAATATATGGCAGCTAGAAAAGTCACTATATCTACTTTCATGTATTAATACATCAAGTCATGTGATCTGCAGCTGTCACTTATAATCAATATTATCAATATCTATAAAATAACACAAACAAAGTAGTAAATTGTTATCAATTTCGACCATAAAAAAATATGTACAGTAGAGTCCCAACTATCCGACCTAAGCGGGACTGACAGGTGGTCGGATAACCGAAATGTTGGATAATATGCAAGCAACGGGTGGAGCTGGAACTAAACAAATCAAAATTAAATGGAAGTGACCCGCTTCAGCGGCCAAATGGTCGAAAGCGTCACTTTCATGTTAGACTGGCCTGTTGATGACGGGGAGATCTGGGTTCAAATCCTCGTTGGGCATACTGAGGATGGTTTTTCCTAAATGGTTTCCTACTCTCCTTCCATGCAAATGTGGGTAGATTACCTTTCAAATCTTGCCTTCCTCATCTCTACCCCATTAGATTAATTATCATATACACATATAACTTAAGCAGGTAGTAAGATGCGGTGATAAAAATAATGGGAGTTTATAGGAAATATGAAATAAGGTTTCTCAGTAACTATGCCCCTACTCTAGTATAAATTATGCAATAAATTACAAAACTATTATTGTACTCTTGTAAACAAAACAACGGATTAAAGATTAATTAAATGTAACGTTCATAATAAAGCATGAAAAATGCAAACATCACTTTTTTTTTAAATTAGTGATTTAAGTTTGTTTCCCAACTTTACTTTTCTTCCTTGTGACGAGGTCATGCCAGCCAATTGTTAATATGACATCAATAGCATGTTATATGGATATGTCGGATAAAACAGAATGTCAGGTAATTGATGGTCAGTTAATTGGAATTCTACTGCATTGTATTTTAAAAGGCCCTTCCTATAAAAATTTGAGATTTGTTACCAGATTAGAATGATTAAAAATTAGTGTATGCTACAGCTCATGATAGCTTAGTTTCAAGTGGTGGACAAACGCCTCTGAAAATCACCATGGGTAAAATTAGATAAAACCATTTTGAAATTTCATTTGGGTTGGTTATTTTCTGCTGTTGGTATCATGTATGTTTGAAGAGGGTAAGATTTTAAAATATTCCCTTGGAAACAAATGTGTTTAAACCATTGTCACATGCCACATAAGTCCTGAAATGTACTAAAACATGATTTAGGATATTTTTTGTTTATCCTCACAATTTTTGTTGATTAAAGAGACATTTGTAGGATCCACAAGGTTGTTTTTTTCTAGGCTAGGCTTGATTTCAAGGAATTTAAAACTCAGACTCAGTTATATAAAACAATTATTATACCGGTTGTTCTCTATGGGTATGAAACATGGTCTCGTACCTTACATGATGAAAACAGATTTAGGCTGTTCAAAAACAAGGTGCTTAGGAAGATATTTGGTCCAAAAAAGGGATGAAGCTACTGGGGATGTGAGGAGGCTACATAATGAGGAGTTACATACCCTGTATTTATCACAAAACATTGTTATGATAGCCAAATCCCGTAGATTATGGTGGGCAGGACATGCAGTGTGAATGGGAGAATCTAGAACCTTGTTCAAGGTATTGACTGGTAAATCCAATGGTAAGAGATCATTGGGAAGACCTAGACATAGATGGGAGGATAACATTAGAATAGACCTGAAAGAGATAGGGTTTAACGAGATGGAATGGTTAGAACTAGCTCAAGATAGGAATAGGGTGTAATGAGGTGGACTAGATAGAATTTTCTCAAGATAGGGATAGGTGACGTACTTTTGTAAGTGCAGCAATGAACTTAGGAGTTTCTGGTGCCATAAAGTAAGTAAGGCCTGTATATCAAACATGGCTGTATTTGTATTATGCTAATACTGCCAGAAAGTTGTGTTGATTATTAAATTTACATATTTGTTTTTTATCCAAGAAGCCTCTAATTTCGCATGTGGATCACTCATACTTTCTTGGTAGCCTGCATTTGTACCACATGACTAATACATTTCGACCCCACCAGTATATGAACCACAGACTCTCTAAAGCTGAAACACAATGACCTTGAACACAGCTATGACCCAGAACACTCCTACAAGTAATGTGTGTTTTTTACAGGAAGCGGTGCGCAGGGAAGTTCTAGAGGAAACTGGTCTAGAGATGGAGCCCACAACACTCCTCATGATGGAGTGTGCCAGCGGCACATGGTTTCGCTTTGTTCTCACCGGCATTGTCACAGGTCGGTGAAAGAAATGCTTATAAAGGATCCGTGATTGACATTATGTCAAAATTTACATTAATTTGTTTATCAGACTTACCATTATTAAAAAAATATTTTACATTATATAATACTGTGGGTACGCTTATCATAGTTTGGTAAACATTGATTGAGTCTATATCAATTATTTAAAAAAACTGCACTGCTGTGTATTTATCTTTTAAAAATAAATCGTATGCCAATCAGGGGTGTCATCCCAAATGTAGCATTGCTGGAGCTCTTAATTTGTGGTGTTGGAAGGGAGGAAAGCAGGAGGAGGGGGGGATGGTATGCAAACAAAATCATGACAAACACACACTTGCTCGAATCTGTCTTTCAATATGGCTTAAATGGACATCTATCTATTGTAACTAATTAATATAACTTACTTTCAATTTTCACAAATTGAAAACAAGTTCAGCACAGCCACATTTAAAGAAAAACAAGTCTAATTTCCAGAGAAAATAAAATTTTATGCTGATAATTAGCTGGAGCACCGCTCCACCCTCAAAACCAGTGCCGGAGTTTCGCTTCGCTCAAGCTCAAATACTCCCCTGATGCCAATATTCTTCTCACTTGTCTTCTTATTTTCAAATAAATGATATTAAATGTACCTACCTTTTTTTATTGTGTTCAATGAATCTTAAAAATAATTAAGTAATAATTTTATCACAAATTTCTTCTTTTGCTAAATTACTACACACATTTATCATCTTCCTTATTCAAGTTAGAAGGGGTGACACAGCTTTTCTATTGCCCAGGAGGGAGAATGAAAAACCACAATAAGTAAAATCAACTGCAATGCAAACGTACACACACCAGGCGCTATCTCACTTAATTGTGTTTGTCATCTTGAAGGCGGCACCTTAAAGACACCCAAAGATGCTGACTCTGAATCGCTACAAGCTAAGTGGATCAAGGACTTGAATGAGCTGAACTTGAGGGCCAGTGACATCCAAGGCATAGTGGAGCGCGGGCGGAGCTACCAGGCGGCCCTCAGGGGGGAACCGTGGCATGCTCCCTTACTGCCAGTGTTGCGGCCGCACAACAAGCTGCTCTTCAGAATTGTGGTCTGCATACGGAAAAAGAGCAAGTGAGTCATGAATATTGGAACCCGCTTCAGTGGCCGAATGGTCTAAGGCATCACATTCATGTTAGACTGGCCTGCTGATGATGGGGAGATCAAAGTTCTAATCTCAGGTCTGCTGAGGGTGGTTTTTCCTAAAATGGTTTTCCACTCTCCTTCTTTCAAATATGGGTAGATTACCTCTAAAATGCTTCCTTCCTCATCCCTAACTCATTAGCGTAATTATCATACATGTGTATAGCCTGGACAGGTAGTAAGACATTTTTTACATTCTTCAGTTACTTTTGGTAAATATATATCTGGAAACCACAATATCTTTAAGGGTGCTGCCTAATTGAAGGAAAATATCTTAACATTACATTGGTTCTTATGGCAATTCTGAGTCTTCAAAGGCACTAAATTATTCCTTAATGGTTTTAGAATGTCCGTTTGTGATCCTATTAAAAAACCTTTAAATGTTTAAGGAAGGCTTAATACATGTGTTTACTTTTATGTCATAGCTGCGATAGAATGACATAAAGTTGGAAAAAGCTCCTAGATGGGACCCTCATATCACACCAATTGTCGTCCCTTAGTGTCATAAGATATATATATAACCTATAAATTCAATTATTTTATTTAAATAAGAAGGGGAAAACTGTTAAGGTGCGGCTGAAGGGAGCGCAAGTACTTTTACAGTTTTTATAGAATTGAAATTTTTTGGCCAAAATAAATCAAATATTTCTCCATTAGCAACATAGAGTTTAGTTTTCTGCAAATGCTTATATCAACAGATCTTGAATATCTGTGAAGGGTGTCCTGGGATTTTGTCAAAACTTTTTTTCTTTATTTAAAAAGTTTTAACAAAATCCCAGGACACCCTTGACAGATATTCAAGATCTGTTGATATTAGCATGCGCAGAAAACTAAACTCTATGTTGCTAATGGAGAAAATTACTCATGTTCCCTTTTGCCGCACCTTAAGATCTGCATTTACACTAGTAACTCTGCTGGCCCACAAAACAACAAACACACCCACAATGTAAAGCTATTTCCAGCTTATGTCGGACTTGCTCATGAGCACAGGCTGTATTTTAATGTGTTGCTCTATAGCTTTATTATATGGGCTTTGTAGGTCTTGCCCCATTCAATTGATCTCTCATTTCTTTATGAATCCACCCGTTTGGTGTATTTATACTTGTTTGATCTTCTTATTTTAGCAATCGTGTTCACCTTCTTCTTTCCGAGAAAACAGAGGTTCACTTGCCAGTTTGTGAGATAAACCCTGCAAGAAACTTCCACTCGACATTGAAGAAGTATATGACGGTAAGTGTCATTGTCGCTTTATCTCCCCATCTCGTACCTGGGAAGTTGCTTGATGTGTTATTAAGAGGGAGTGAGACTAAAGGCCAGTTTCATAGTCAGATTTAGTATGCCTCAAGTGCGGCGCTATACTAAATACAAGACGTCGCCTACCTGAAATTGAATGGAATGGGCCAGTTTCATATGCAAAACTGGCCCATTCTATTTTGGTCTAGGTAGGTGTCGTCCTGTATTTAGTATCGTTTTTATTTGATCTGTTCAAGGAAAACCCCTTTTCATTTTCTGGGGTGTATTTGGTTAAATATAGAAGAAGGTACAGGAAAGACGTGACTAAATGTTGTAGGGCCTAGACGAATGTGTGAGAAAGAGAAACATTAATAAGAGTTTTAATAACTAAAGTACATATATGACTCGGTGTATGGATTTTGTTGAAGCGAAGGGAGTATGGAATAGGGAAGTGTGGAGAAAGTTAGTGAGGATGGATTACGTACAGAGTTGTTTTTTGAGTTATATACACAATTCAATTTCATGCCTACCCTATAAGGGAATGACATGATTTTAGGTATGTATGTATGTACAGGAAAGAGGAGTTGAAACATGTAAATGGGATCAAACAAAATACGACTTTTACATTGAAAATAAGAACACAGTTCACACTTGACATTGCTGCCTCTGGACAAAGAGGTAATGGTTGACTTCTGAAAAAAATGGTACGTTTCCACCCAATCCCTCAACCTAGGTGTCATTCTTTTGGAACTCATCAGGATTGGGGAGGGGGGGGGGGCACACACATGCAACTTAACTTCCTAAAAAAGGAAATCAAAAAACACAATAGAGGAAAAAATTAAAATTGGTAAAGAATGATAATGCATTCAGATAGGAACATGCAACAGAATGAATAATAAAAAGGACAAATACAGGAAATAGACATTGAGTGTAAATATGTATTTTCTTCACAATATGTTTTTCTGAAGAAGGGTAGTATTTTTCAGAACATCTTTGGTGCTGACGTACCTGCCCATAAACCTCACGGCATCTTGAATGTCGAGCACTCTGGGAAACCTGAGTGTATTCATGATGGACTCTGCTTCACAATCCTTGTGTCATTTCGGAAACCCCTAGAAGAAGTTGGCATCATTGACAAGTATACGTGGCTGGAGATTTCCAAGGAGTTGGGAGATGATCTATTAAGTAGGCTACCAAAAAATATGGTGGTGCCTCTTCATGTAATTCGATGAATTGATATTGTGTGTATGAAGGGTTGAGTAGAATTATGCTAGGTTTTGTATAGCAATGTTGTTCTAACCATCCAGATTTAAGGACAATGTCATTAAATATTTTACTTCTCGGTAGGGGTGAGTGAAGTCCACCGTTTCAATTTTGAAGCAAAAATGAGGATCAAATAATTCAAGCTTGAAAATTTAAAAGAATGTTTAGTGTCAAAGGAAAAAAAAAATATAACTGCATAGCTATATTAACGCTAAATATTAAATGTAGTTTACAAAATATTATATTGCGCACATGATTAACATAACTCATCCTAAGCTGAATTAAGTTATTATCACAACATGAAATTGGTTTATTTTAGATTTTTGTCATGTGAACATCAATTTGTGGTGTACACTCTTTTCCCACCTAAAGGTAACAGTCTTACCTTGACATATTACGCTATGACCCTTTCTTATAAGCTACACTATATTGGATACTTACAAGTTAAACTTGCTTACCCTTCAGGGTAAATAAAGAGTACATATGAGCACAAAATGACAAAAATTAGACATAAATATGTGTATTAACTTTAAATATTTATTTTGGTGAAGCTCCTTGCTTGTTGAATCTTGGAATTTTATTTTCGAATCAAAGTCGAAGCTGGTAAATATTGAGAGCAAAGTTGAAGTTTTCAAAGCTTCACACACCCCTACTTCTTAGAGGGAAAAACAGAACTGAGAAGGTCAGGCCAAAAATATAATAACCCTCAAAGATTTGGACGGGATGTATTCACTATTTAAAGTTTAAACTCATATGAAATCCTAAAATCGAGATATCAAACAATAAAATATTTGTCATAACTGGCTCTCCTCAAGGTTTTGACCGACTATGAAAACTATTTGTGGTTCAAGAGTTAGATTACCAGAAATCACTGCTAACACATTTTTTTTCATAACATAAGGGTTATAATATTTTTTTCTCTGACCCCTCAATTAATTAATAAGTTTTAAACTAGGTTGAAACAGTTTAGTTTTTTGGTCTGGTTTGACCTGGTGTCCCACATTAAAAGACTGAATATCATCCATCAACCAATAAACCAAACTAACTTACTAGAGAGACTCTGATTTTGAAAGAAAGCCCATTCTGGAAGAGCTTATTTCTTACCAAAATATTACTCTACAGTAGTATGAAATAGGGTCTTACATAACGGGCTTTCTACCAAAAGCAGAGAATACACCTGGGTTCCCAAATAACATCCATTAGTTGAGCCATGAGCTTTCGGATTCAAGGTTAATGATTGACGAGTACCAAATTTCCCAAAACAAAAATACTCACTACAGCAATTTGCTATGTTATATTTTTAACTATACTTGTAACTAAACAATCTTGAAAGAAAATACAATTTAAGCTTTAATTTATTAATTGGATAGGCCTACAATAGTTATTAAGTAATTGGAACAAAGCTGTTTTCCCTTCCTTACTCTGTATTACTTACCAAGCGTATAACCCGAACGGGTAGTAAGACACGGTGCTAAAATTAATTAATTAATTGTATTACTTACCACACACCGGTCTCATAATTTATTTTACTTGGAGGTTAAGGGCCTCGCGATGCTCTCTTATTTGGGAAAACAAATATATTTTATGACTTAGAACTTTCCATAGCAATTGCAAGGAAAACAAATAACCAAAATATTGTAAAAGGTTTGTTCTCTAGTTAGACATTAGAATATAAATTTCGATAAAAATTTTAGTTAAAGGAGGGTAAAAGGGGACAGTGGGGGTAGAGAGTAGGTCAGCAGAACTTTTTTTTATTCCTATTCAACCGTATTTACTCATCTAATATGTACCTCAATTTTCAAAACCTTATAATTCACTTCGTAAGATTACCAATGAAACACGTACAATAGAGATTGGCGCAGGTACTATTGTTTGAAAACAAGGGCATTCATTGGCTAGGGAACAATGAGGTGACCCTAACAATGAACAATGAAAGCCGAAGAAAGTCGAATTGCAGACAACAAGCTGAAGAGGGGGGTGGAGTTTGGAGGGGGAGGGGGGGCGGTAAAGCACATGGCAGAGCAGTTGGTTGAGTTTTTGAGTTTGTGCTCGAATCTAGTGAACCATTGATTATAATGTGCATTCTAATTTTTGAGACCAAATTCGACCAAAAAGGCTGCACGTTATATTCAAGTAAATATGGTAGCTGGAAATAGATATTGCCAAAAGTATAGTAGTTTTATATTAACTTAACAATATATCATTAAATGAATAAATAGGCGCAATAGAAAGATTACAATTTTTATTTTATTTTTCATTTCAAACACTTCATTATTTCATTGCCACATTGAATCATCCTGAAATACCTCCTCATGGAAATTGCGTTTGGTATCGAAATATATAAGTGCTTGTAAATAACTTTTAACTCCTTAAAGGAAACCTATTATAATTTTTGAGGTACATTTTGCTATGGACGAAAGAAGATACACTTTGTTTATCCTTAAAGGTTGCAGTCTTAAGGTGATAATGTAGGGAACTTGAGTAGGGTTAGTGTTTTTGCCGTTTTTATGGCAAAACATTATATATTTTGGCTAAAATAAGTAAAATATTGCTCCAGTAGAAACAGAGAGTTTAACTTTCTTCACGTGATGATATCAAGAGTTGTTGAATGTCTGTCATGAGCATAGCGGCATTAGATGAGAAACTTTTTAAATGAAGAAAAAAAAGTTGTCATTATATTTCAGGACACCCTTGACAGATATTCAACAACTTTTTATATCAACATGTGAATAAAATGAAACTCTATTTTTCTACTGGAGCAATACTTTATTTATTTTGAGCAAAAAAATAAAAATGCTTTGCTATAAAAACTGAAAAAACAACTGTGCTTAACTTGTGTTCCCTACATCCCTATCTTATCTTGATGGACCACACTCTGGCCCTATTTTATAAGCTATACCATAGTGGAGCAATATAAAGCAACGGATTAAATAGCCAAGCTATTATATTTGATAATTACAGTTGTAGCCGCATCTAACTATCATATTCTTTAAATTAAAAAAGACACCTGGACACGAGAATCGATGGTACGATTCATGGATAGCTCCGTGGTTCTTCCCACATTTTTCCTGTTTCTCTAGGTGGACTTTCTTCATCAAATTTACATTTATTAGTTTATTTTTCCTTTTTATTTATTTTTATCAGTTTCCATTATAAAATAAAACTACTTTCATGCATTTATACATCAAGTCATGTGATCTACAGCTGTCATTTTTTATAGATATTATCAATAAAGATGAAATATATTTAATAATAAAGTAAACTGTTTTCATTGTTGACTGCAAACAATTATGTTGGTATTTTCTAATATGATAAATTTATCTTTAATTAAAATTGATATTGAACAGACTAGTGATTAAATGCTAAAGTACCTAGTATATTTTTTTCAAGATGGTATAAATCAAGTTACTTATGTTTGTATATGAAGTTCATTAGGAAATAAATAATGTGTATTCTAATCAGTGGCGTACCAAGAGGGAGGAGCCCCACGAGACAAATTTTTATTAAAAATTCAAAATGTGTCTCATAAAAACTTAAATATACATTTTTTACAACCTATTTTATACATAGATTATTGTCATTAATTCTAAGAAGCCTTATATTTTTTATGACATAAGAAATAAATCATATAACCTAGTTTAAGTTTCGAACTATAAGGAATATTATTATTATTTTATGTTGTCATTACTTTTAATTGCAATAAAAACTACATATTTGAAAAAATAATCATAAAACACAAATTCTGTGTTTTTAATTTTAGTTTTCCTTTGAGTTCTTTTAATACTTACATAGTTCTTTCTGCTTTTTTTTTCCAATAGTTTTTATGGATATAAGATTAAACCTCGGTTTTGTGGTGTCAATAGCAGAGGCACAATATGGGGAGTGCTTAATAATAGGTGTGGGGGGGGGGGGGGG
>CABFWB010000012.1:457445-500719 GCA_902151455.1 Timema bartmani | reverse complement strand
TTCAATCCTCGGTCCCGGCACAGATTTATCTGAATACCAAACCCTTCCTTCACCTCTGACAAAATGTGTATTAATCACAACTTGTGAATGTGAGGAATGCCAGGCCTCCACCGTGGTTCGGATTCCACGTTAAACTGTATGTCCTCCATTTCATCTCACAATCACCCTACCATTACACATTAGCGTAAGTGTGTACAACCCGAATAGGTAGTAAGACGCGGTGCTAATAACAATAATAATAATAATAATAATAATAATAATAATAATAATAATAATAATAAAATGTGTCAACTCGTGACGTGCATACAGTAGCTGTCGCACGACGAGTGCACAATCATCTGTCCGCTAGGTCGCAGGTGTGTTCCCAAGTGGAGCCGTCACCATTACCAGGAGTTCTTTCCTTCCATTCTCTTCGGAATATTTGTGTTTGTGTCAGTGCCCTTCTGGATGGCGGGACTCTCCCAAAGAGAAACAAAAACTAGTCGACGGTGCATCAAAATAATTGACTACAACCATACCCTTAAAATATCTAGTCACCTCCTTTTATACACGTTATGAAATCTTGAAGTTAACATCGAGCATTTCCTTTTTGTTTGTTTTGTGTGTGTGTGAGTGAATTAAGCAACCAGTTCGGATCATAAATGGTAGGAGAGCAGGCGAGCGGTGAGTAGACTCCCACCAGTGAGTCACAGACACTTCACTTTTGGTTTTTAACTCTTCAAATAATATATAGTAAAACTAGTTTGTGATAATTATTGCAGACACACCTGTTGTCTCTCCAGTCTCAAAAAAAAAAAAAAAAAGTGGTTGTTTATGTCTCTTAGATAACAACAGATCGAGTGAGTTTCATAAAAGTAATTGGATCATACTTATATTTTGCTTATCTATTCTTATTTTCCAACACAAAAGTACAGTTTCTCTTGATTCGCAATTGGAAGCGAGACTTGTGTATATGATTTAATTAAATTTGTGACCAACAAGTTTTGTGACTTGGGTTGGATTCGTGATGTTTTTATCTATTTATAAGACCAACGTGGTAATTAGGTCACTACTTCACAGTTATTAGCACCTGGGGGAGTAATTATTGTGAGTAAGTCCGAATCAACCGTTTCTCTCCTACTTTGGCTCAACGTGGAATCTCGTCATTCCATTCTTACGGATATGGAATATGTAGACAGGGCTTTATAAACTTCTACCAATCTCCGCCGGTATTCGAACCAACAAAAGTTTTCTCACAGGTGGTCTGGGCAACGCCTGGGAGCAAAATATAGTGATCTTGTCCACAGTTGACGTCACAAATACATATAAATATTGCTTGCATTGCGTATTTCGTAAAAAAAAAGTCGTTGTTTCGGCCCTAGTGTACCCATTTCCGAATAACTGCAAATCATCTACGCCTTCTGTTTTGTAAGTATTAAGTTGCGCGAATTTTCGTGTCTGAAATATACTAAAGTACCACAAGTGGTAGGTGATTCATCACAAAACAAGTACTGACTTGATAAAGTTTATAAAAAATAGAGGCACACAAAGAATCACATTTAGAAAGAATTTAACTCGAATAGGCAAACGCTTATTTCGTTATTAACTAATATTATTTAGATACGGCCTACCTACTAATTCCTGTCAGTCATGTACAATTAATTATTCTGAGTGGGTTTTCACCAGAAAGTGGGTGTAATATATAAATGTTTTTAAAATATTATTTAGGGGTATTTTTTGTATGCGATTCCAACATTTTTCTTTTCTCGTTTCCTATAGTTCATATTATTCGGATAGTGACCACCAAAATTTGAAAACACCCTCATTTATAAATACATACTATTTTGTTTTGGCAATTTGAGTTGTAACACCTTTTTCTATATTTTTTAAATTCCATATTGTTTTGCTTATTTTGTATAATAATATTAATTGCTTTTTTAAATTTTGTTTTGCTCTTTTGTCTGAAAAAATTCTACTCTTCATAATCCCTTTTTAATTTTTCTTTTCGTAACCACACACCCTAACTTATCTACTCTCCCGCCTCGGTGGACGCATGGTCTGTGCCCTAAGGCGTCACTATCACAGTAGACTAGATTGCAGAGCGAGGTTCGAATCTTGGTCGGGTGTAACGAGTGTGTTTTTCCCAAAAAGGTTTTACATTATACCTCCAGGCAAATGCAGGTACATGCCATCTAAATATAACCTTTCTAATCCCTAAAACCATTAGCGTAATTAGTACATAAGTGTATAGTCCGAATGGGTAGTAAGACGCGGTGCGAAAAAAAAATTAGAATTATACATATACACTTATTTTTTCTTCCTCACCCAGCGCTCTTGTGGGTTTTCCAAATGGGGGGTGGTTTGGCGTCCCATCTTCCGGGGGTGTGGCACCCTCCACGAGAGAAGATTTCAGTGGATTGTGAGGGGGGGGGGGATTTTAGAGCATTTGAACATAATTCTGAGCAATGAGTTTCATGAGTCAATTTTCTAAAATAGATATATAATGAAGCTGTGGTTGAACTCATTGAAAATAAACACTATCTTTTTCTCAAGTTTATTGAACAGAACAAACAAAAAACAAGTAAATTTTGCAAAGTGATAAAGGGAGGTGGGCTGAAGCCTCCCTTACCACGCCTTTATGGTTGCCCATGTCCTCACCCCTTAATATATAAACATTTAGGACCATTATCTTTACACTGTAACAAGCCCTTTGCTCATTTTAATGCCCAAATAATGCAAACGAACAATTAACTAGGTATCACGTGTCACATGTTTGATAATGTCCCTGGGGTACCTACTGTAAACTTATGCAAAAATTAAATTACCGATTAACAATACATTTCTTGAAATTACAACAAAATTTTGTAACTTGTGATCAGTGACTTAACAGCAGAGATCATTACTATGGCCCATCTATCACCTTTTACATTCCAAGGGCTGCCTAAAGTTTCCAAACTAGATGATTCGTTATTTAACTCTGCTTTAGGTTAAGTGCTGAGCATAGACTTACTCAAACTAATACAGCCCAATCAAGATATATCTAAATTAACTCAGGGTTAATTGAACGTAATTTCTTAATCAAACTTCATCTTCTAAACCTCCATCACTATTTTCATATCCAAACTTTCTAAACTCAAATAACTTAACTTTACCTAACCTACAGTAGCCCCATGGCTTCTTTGGTGCTGGCTGACAGCTAACGGCTTTGAAAAGCTATCGGACCAAATTATGTATCCCTACGCCGAACCATATGATTTGCAAAAAACATGTGTTTAGCAGCTGTCACTTCGGACAGTCAAAATTTAGGTATATACCTAAATGTTGACTGTCAGAAGTCAGCTGTGAACTGTCAGTCAGCACCAAAGAAGATATGGGGCTACTGTAGATCACAAAAAGCTGGGGTTTCTTTATTCTTTGAGGGGTAAAATGACAGGCTAATATAAATTCTTTAGCGGCGTTGGATGCTTAAGATAATTTTTTAATCTTATAAAAAAAAGGTCTCTCAAGTCGGAACTTGTCTTTTCTGCGCACGTGTCCGTCGTTCCTAATTTGAACAACGTGCGTCGCGCTGCGGATGACGTCATCTTTGTATGCTAATATGAGTCGTTGAAGGCCGATATATTTTTCATATCGCAAGGACTTTGTACACTTTTATATGACGTATGGCCGCGAACTGCCAACCATCAATTACCGTACAGAGGTTGGAGAGGAGTACCATAGTTATTTAAACAAGGGCTCAGGAAGATCTTCAGAAGTTTGGGGTGTGGGGGGTTCAAAACTGAAATGAGGGGGTAGGAGGTCTTTTTAAAATAAATGTTTGACTACTTTAAAAGATGTTTGAAAAGGGTTTGTGTGTAGGCTAATACTTTTTATGCTTTTCCTTGGTCATACTGTAAGAACATGGTGTGAAAGTTACAGCTGAACACCTTCCTTTGGAGGGGCAGCGAAGCCGTTGGTCAACATGTAAAATAATCCCGGAAGGTATGGTAAAATACTCTTCTCGGCAAAATTGGTAGATCCTTTCGTTCTCGCTAATGTAAATTATCGTGTGCTGATATAATCAGTCGGCACAGAAAATATACGTTAAATGGCTCAAATAAAAAAAACTACAGTTCCCATGAATTGAGGTGAGGTGTTATAAACAACAGCTTCAGAACTGTTTGTAACTGTCAAATAATGCCCTTCCTTCAGTGTTCTTACTACTGCAGTAATATTTTTAGTGAAATAATTACAAAACAAGCACTTGATTCTAACAAAGTTTCTATAATCTATTGTTGTCATTGTCACAGGGGTAGGACATTTTAGGAAAGATGTAAAAATTCAATCAATTTCTTTCTTAAAAAAATAATAAATGGTACGTTGCACAGCACAGAGTTTCTCTTTTATCTTAAAATAGAGATATTTACTAACATAAACACTCGTGAGATTTGTGGAACAAAATATTATACATTGTTGCAGAAACATTACATTAAAGAGCACAAATGAAATAATTTACACTGTTACAGAAACCTCGAGAAAAGAGGGACAGTTTTGTGTACCAAAGAGCATGACAGTCAATTTATGCCTGCCGATGTATTGTTGATAAGGCGGTGAAGGGACATTGCATCCAAAAAACTGTCGTTTAAAAAAGTTAAAACTAAGCTACCAAATGTTGTTATTATAAAAATGTGTAGTACATAAGCTATTATTGTATACATTTTCAACTAGGCTTAAATGTCATCACCATAAATGTGCTTTTGAATAAATATTTATTTTTACCACCACAACTCGAATTTACAAATTATCCGACAACTATCCGAAATCGGGTCCGCCCCCTTATTGTGGATAACCAAGGTTCTACTGTATGTAAAGACAGTTTTAGTAACTTTTAATTATTGTCAAAAGTGTCTTCCTATCTAAATCAGACTGTAACAATAACATATTTATTTTACAAGGGAATAATCACTTTACACAAGTTTTTCTTCTAATAAAAAAACCCGCTGTGGGCTAAATGAGTTGGGCCCCTTTTTTCGAGGGTGGCTCTTGTTTGTCTTTGTGTGTCAAACGGACTGGTAAATAAATAATGTCTGGTTCCTGATGAGCTGGCTTTGCAGGCACGCCCGGTTGGCACGCCTGGTTGGCACGCCTCAAGTTACGTAACTTACGGCAATAAATCCAGACACAGAGAAACTTTACTTATCACTGGAGTTACTTTATCAATTGCAAGGTTCATTCAGTACATGGGCCATAAAAACTCAACATAGGGCAATATACTATTCTTAGACATCCACCTCTAGCACCTAGAATTGTACTATCCTGCTAACCTAACCTAGGACACCATACTCTCTAGACATCCAACTCTAGCACCTAGAATTGTACTATCCTGCTAACCTAACCTAGGACACCACACTATATCTAGACATCCACCTCTAGCACCTAGAATTGTACTATCTTGCTAACCTAACCTAGGACACCACACTATCTCTAGACATCCAACTTCTAGCACCTAGAATTGTACTATCCTGCTAACCTAACCTAGGACACCACACTATCTCTAGACATCCAACTCTAGCACCTAAAATTGTACTATCCTGCTATCCTAACCTAAGACACCACACTATCTCTAGACATCCACCTCTAACACCTAGAATTGTACTATCTTGCTAACCTAACCTAGGACACCACACTATCTCTAGACATCCACCTTTAGCACCTAGAATTGTACAATCCTGCTATCCTAACCTAGGACACCACACTATCTTCTAGACATCCACCTCTAGCACCTAGAATTGTACTATCCTGCTAACCTAACCTAGGACACCACACTATCTCTAGACATCCACCTCTAGCACCTAAAATTGTACTATTCTGCTAACCTAACCTAGGACACCACACTATCTCTAGACATCCACCTCTAACACCTAGAATTGTACTATCCTGCTAACCTAACCTAGGACACCACACTATCTCTAGACACCCAACTCTAGCACCTAGAATTGTACTATCCTGCTAACCTAACCTAGGACATCACACTTTCTCTAGACATCCACCTTTAGCACCTAGAATTGTACTATCTTGCTATCCTAACCTAGGACACCACACTATCTCTAGACATCCACCTCTAGCACCTAGAATTGTACTATCCTGCTAACCTAACCTAGGACACCACACTATCTCTAGACATCCACCTCTAGCACCTAGAATTGTACTATCCTGCTAACCTAACCTAGGACACCACACTATCTCTAGACATCCAACTCTAGCACCTAGAATTGTACTATCCTGCTAACCTAACCTAGGACACCACACTCTCTAGCACCTAGAATCATACTTGAAGGGATGAGCATGGTAGTTCGGAATAAACGTACCTGCATTAGCATGGAGGAAGGAGGGAAAATCATAACTGAAATCAATTTGAAAAACCACACCTAATACAACCGACCTGGATTCGAACCTCAAACTCTTGGTCGACGATGACCAAGTGTAATGCGCCTAAGACCGGTTGGCGCTGCGGGGGACCCTCAAGACGCTAAACGTAGTTTCCCCATCGAGTGACATTGCGTGACTAAATATATTGCGAACAAAAATAAAAACAGTTTCTGTGGTAAAATGGTTTAAGGTGGTTCTCTCGTAACATAGCTACTAGACTGTCGGGCTTCGAATCCCGTTTGGGTGTACTGAGGTTGATTTTTGTTTAAATTGTTTTTCACTCTCCCTCCACGCTAATGCAGGTATATTTCTTCCAAATTTTACGCTCATAATCCCTAATAACCCAGTAATGTAAATATGTGAATATGTAAAAAAAAAACTTGTTATAGGCCAGAATATTTACCGGTATTTATTTTTTAAATCTTGATTCCAATACCGATTAGGTATCGTTTAATTATTTTTTTTCGATATACCTCCAAACTTAATATGACCTCAATATTAATTACAAATGTTACCCGCTTCATTGGCTGCATGGTTTAAGGCGTCACTCTCTAAATTCTAACCTTCCTCATCCCTAACTCATTAGCGTAATTAGTATATATGCGTATAACCTGAACAGGTAGAAATACGTGGTGATAAAAAAAAACCTAGTATTTACAAATTTATGATAATTTAAAATAAATGGTACGACACAAACGTACAAACTTTCTCATATTATAGTAGCGTGGAACCAAATTTTCAAAAATAAGATTTCGGTAAACCGCCCCTATGTAAGCTTTCCTCAGAAAAAACTAACACATCATCTTGTTAATCACAAGATATTCTTCATATATAAGTATACATACATTTAAAAACAAATGGTTCAAATATATTTTTAACAAATTTCAAATTTTCTAACATCACTTATTTGTAAACTACCTTATCGATCACAATACTTTCTCTTTAGATGATAAAGTAAAAATAAAGATAGCAAGTAATCTTACCTTGACCAACTACACTATGACCTTGGTGGAATAATTCAAGGTAAGCTTGCATCCTTTGTTACTTATTAATAGAAGTTTGGAAATAACCACCACTTTCACTTTTTTCTTAAAATAGAGACATCTACTAAAAACTCATAAGATTTTAAAACAAAATAATATAAACTGTGGCAGAAACACTCAACCGAAGAGCATAAATGAAATAATATGCATTGTTACAGAAACATTTAGAAAAGAGGAACATCTCTGTCTACCAAAGAACACAACAAACAATTTCAAATTGTCAAAGAACTCCATAAAATATGTATATTTGCTTATAGCTTAAAAACTATTGTTTTTTATAAAAATATATTCCAAATAAAAGATTTTTATTGTTAATAATACTACAACTTTACAATGATCAGTTATTTCGTATCTCAAAAAATTGCTGAAATATGATCAAAATTGGAAATTTCTGTCTATGTAAAGTACCCTCAAAGTCATTTTTATGGGAAAATGAGAATTGCCATTTTGTTTTCAATTTTAAAGCGTGCCTGGGTACAAAATTTAATAAACATTATTAGAGCAGATTTCGAAAAAGTTGTTTTGATTTCTTTTAGCCCTTGATTAAACTACCCTCAATTTTGAGGTTAGATATCCAATTCCAAAAATTCCTCGGGGGAACCTTATGGAAACCCTAGATAGATACTAAGTTTTAGGCCGATCGCTAAAATGGTTTCGGATCTGGGCTGAGATACAGACATACGAGATCGGGGTCATGAAACGTTGACAATTTATTAAAATCTTGAGTTCGATTGTTTTTGACAATCACAATACTTCTCTACATGAGGGATCGAGAGAAAATTAGAAGCACTATCAATTTGTTTATACTTGTAGTAGTTTTGCAGCTATCGAGACTCTGCTGCATTATCTTTGTTTCGCGAATTCCTGAGCTTGTAAAAATAAAGGTGAGGTCAAAGGTTGGAAACACTGTGCGACATCACGTCACTGGTTCTCATATTCGCAATCTCTCAGCTGTAACTTGGCACCTCAAAGACAACTGCCGATCCGATGGTTTTAACGTTTGAAATGGAGACTGGTAGTCACTTCACTGAAATGAACATAAATTTGAAGTATTTAATGTCCACTTTCTGAATCGACTGATTATATCAGCACACGACTTATAAACTAACTTAAATCTAGAACAGACACAACACCCAACCTCCCGACCGTTTATTTATCACTGTTAAAGGGGGAGAAACCCCTGTTTCACCAATGATACATTTTTCGGCCATTCCAGGAATTGAACCATTGTACCCTTAGTTCAATAGACGGACACTTGTTTCAGTGGCTGAATGGTCTAAGCATGTCACTCACGACTAATGCCGGGATCACGATCAACTTAAACTTAACTTAACGTAACTTAACGTAACTTAACGTAAAGAACCTCCTTGTGTGTTTAAATGGAAGCGATCACGATGCACTTAACTTAACGTTGACTTGCAGTTAACTTAACGTAAGAGATGTCCTGGGAGGTCTTTTACTTTACTTTACGTTACTTGAAGGGTATCACGTGATCTAGCCAGCCAATCATTATGCGAGTGACGTCATCAGGGATATTTAGTAACTCATTTGTTGGTATTATGACTAATGTTTACTCTTTAGCGTAAGTTCTAGTGATCAGACATTGAAACAAATTAATTAAACTAAAATAGGAAATCTAAATTTATCCAAAAAAAATTGTAATAGATATTTATTATATCGGTTGAAAACTATAAACATTCACAGATCATCACTGTAAAACTAGTACAAATCACAGATCATACTCGAGAATGAAGATGTTTGGCTTGAATTGTTACGTTAAGTTACGTGAATCGTGATCACACATACGTTAAGTTAACTTTAAGTTAACGTTACGTTAAGTTACGTTAAGTTAACGCTAAGTTGATCGTGATCCCGGCATAAGACTTACCTGCTGATGACGGGTAGATTAGGGTTCGAATCCCGGTCGGCTCTATCGAGGGTAGTTTTCCCTAAATGATTTCTCCCTCTGCCTCCACGAAAATGCTGTTAGATTACCTACCCCCACTAGAGTAATCATCATATGCATATAACCTAAGCAGGTAATAAGACGTGGTGATGAAATATATAAAAAATTGGAGCATAGGAAGAAAGATAATATATACAAAAAAGTGATAACTGCAGACGAATATTAGCAAAGTAAGTCTAGTTACTTTTCTAGCCGTTAAATAAGGATCCTTTTATGAAAATTAGACTAACCAAGTTAAACAAGGGAAAGTTCAAACTTTTTTTAACGTCCGCCATCAGGGTTTGTCGGGTAGACATTCCAGGTCTTTTACTGGCAGTGACGGATATGTAACCTTACACAGAGGTCGGGACAACATGTAGGTGCGGTTACTTTGTCCCGATGAGTCGTTTGGATGATGATTAAGTGGTGCCGGCAGAAGTCTTACGGCCAGTTTCATAGAGTACGCCTCAAGTGCGGTGCTATACTAAATACAGGACGACACCTACCTAGACCAGGATGGAATGAGAGTTTCGCCTATGAAACTGGCTCGTTCCATTAGAGTTTAGGTAGTATCGTCCTGTATTCACTATAGCACCGCACTTGAGTCGTTCTCAGGCTATGATACTGGTCCTTAAACCTAACTTAAGCGTAAATAACCGGACAATGACGAGCATAGGAACAACTCTCCTTCGGAAAAAAAAACAACTTTTGGTACCATCGGCAATCGAACCGGGACCTCTAGATTGCAAGCCAGGAATGCAGACCACTAGACCAAGGGCCGGCTGGTATAACAATGAACTTCCTTCCTTTTCAACCCAAAACAAACTGCCATGGTAACGTAACTCATGGAAGAGGTTCGGCTCGGATACTTCTCGTTACTGAGGCGTATATGTTTGAAGAAAGGACGAAGTTGGGGTGAATTAACTATTATCTTTCTTTTGAACATGTGAGGGGTAGCTTGCACCATTTTGTGGTTAGCTTACCCATATAATCCTGTTTGCAGGGGGAAGGTAATTTGAGAGTTGGTTTGGGACAGCTGTATACTTGCGCCATTTGTGGGACAACCTTACCCTCCTCCCCCCGTTTCATACCTGGCCAATTTGTAAGAAGATCAAAAGGATTCCAGAAATCGCCTTGTGCATCGGGCGAGAGTAAAAAAAAAAGTAATAAATTAGAAACACGAGGGAAATCCAGAGGTTCCTTCGGTATCTCTGACTGGTGATTAGTGTAATTAGGTTGTTAACAAAGTGATGTAATTAGGTTGTTAACAAAGTGATGTGCATCCCACTCACCCCGGCTTACCTCGCTGAGTTTCCACTATGGCGCAGCTTATAAGATAGGGTCATAATGAAATTCAGCGGCCAGAAACCTACGGCCCACCGACTGATTTTTATCTATCTCGCAAAAGATTTAGCAAACAAATATGTTCATAAAAATAGACTAATAACTTATTACTACAGGTCAATGAGAAATAAAAAATTTGACATTTTTAGCTCGATACTTTTTTTTCAAAACGTCCGACCATTTTTTTTAGCGTTATCAAAAAAAGTTGGCAACCCCTGGTTAATTGATTAAGGTAATGTTTGTTACCTTTAGGGATAAGTTTAATTAATAAATGTTACGTCATTCACGATTTATTTATCTCTGAAGGATCCAAACACGTGATAGTGATTTGTGTACACCTCTATTTTCTCACGTCGACCACCTTTTAAAAAAATACAATTTCTAGTTTTTTTGCTCTCAACATTGATAACATATTGGTATATTATATATGTGTTTATAATATTTATCAAATTCACAGCTGCAGATTACATGGCTTGACATATGAATACGTGAAATTATTAATTTAATTTATTCGAGGTATTTAACGTGCACTTTCTGAACCATCTGATTATATCAGAACACGAGAATTTCTATGAGCTAGAGTGAAAGGATATACCAACTTTGCCAGGAAAGGTATTTCTAAATACCTTTCAGGGTTAATTTATATGCCACAATTGAGATGAGATTGACGACTTTACTTCCCCTCTGAAGGAAGTTTTGTTATGGATTTTATCGCTTATTTGAAATCCGTCGGCCTCGGATGGGTTTGAACCTACGAATATCGGGTCTTGAGGTGAGCACTTTACCCCAAGACCACCTAGGTCGTCTATGTTGAAGTAGATCTAGTTTATTTTTTGTATCTGTCAGATTTGTCCATTCCTAAGAAAATTAGGGTGTGGTTGTTTTCTTGATAGCAGTTTCTTTCATTAATAATTATTTGTGAAGAATTAAAAATATACGACGGACTCTCCCAACAATGTGGTTTAACTTGTCTTAGGGCTATCAATGGAACCTTTCTTCCCTCCCAAATACAGTACGTCCTAATTTCCCGCGGGATCTTTCCCAATTGAACATTCAGAATACTTGTCAGACTCTTATCAACTGTTAGTGAGCATTCAAAATATGTCGAAAACCTTTTACAAAAATAATATAATCATAGAAACACTTGGGAAACTTTTTACATTGATTATTAAATATTCAAAAGATTGAGAAATCTTTTATAACAATAGTTTAAAATACTTGGGAAACCTTTTACAACAATAACTAAATATTCAAAATATTCGGGAAACCTTTTACAATAATAATATAACCTTAAAAATAGTCAGAAAACCTTTTATAATAATAATAATAATAATAATAATGATAATAATATAACCTTATAAATACTCGGGAAACCTTTTACAATAATAATATAAACTTAAAAATACCCGGGAAACTTTTTACAATGATAATTAAACATTCAAAATACGTGGGAAGCCTTTTACAATAATAAAATAACATTCAAAATACCCAAAAAACTTTTTACAACGATGATTGAACATTCAACATAATCGGGAAACCTTTTACAAGAATAATTTAACATTCAAAATAGTCAATGTTTTAAAATTATCATCGATTGTTCACTCTTAATGGACCTTTTAAACTATAATCATTGAATATTCAAAATATTTGTGGCACCTTCTTTTCAGCAGTCCCTGACCATTTTAAACTACCTTTTAAACTTTTTATGATCAATCACTGACTATTATAATACTAATAGAATGTTTTTTAAATTATAATTTTCAATTTTTTCTTCACACTGGGGTCTGAATGTTTTTAAATATTTACTTGGCTATCATTCTTAAAGTGGAGCTTTTAAACTTTTTTTTTATATATATCCCTGTCACAATATTGATTTTTTTCTACAGCATTCCAAATTGTTTGAATTTAAATTCATTTTATTTTTAACTAGCAATTCCGCANTTCCCTCCCATGGTACTCGATTTCAAATGGAAACGTCATTCTAAACCAGATTAAAAATATTTTCTTCAAAAATTTGTTAAAAATAGCCCAATTAAAAAATTTAAAAATCCGGCTTCGAGGTGCATTCTTCCGTCCACCCATGTTAAAAATTTCAGATCTCTGTGTGCCATAAATTTGGCTGGGCATCGCACATACACAAACAAACACACAGACAGACAAACACTTCCTTTTATAGATTTGTCCCAGAAAACGTTTTCATAGTGCTTGATAAACATGAAAAATGACATTGAAATCACTTTGAAAATAATCTTCAGTGTTTAAAAGAGTAAATAAAACTCAAAGGAGACAGCTAAAAGATGTATCATATCAAAAATAACATTTGCTATTCATTCTATTTTGACTATTTTTCAAAATTAAAACTAAATCTTGTTTTCTCCTCAGGTACAACAATGTCTTCTATGGCATATTTGGGGCGACTAACCCTGCTGTCGCTGTGTGTTTCCTTGGTTCGTGGGTCAATGGCTACAGACTGTGGGCCCCAATTCCAAGGGAAGTGCTTGTGCGGCATTGTCGACTATCAGGAGCGGATGCATCAGTATGTAGTCAACTGCACAAACTCTGGTTTCAAGAACACGGCCATGCTCGAGTTTCTGCCGTCACAGACTGAGGTTTGTGTAGCTTATGTTACATAGTGCTTAGAACTATGGTAATGTAATATAGAATAGGCTCAAATAGCCAAACATTGGGTAAAAAGGGTAGGAGTTTGGTGTGGGTCTATTTATCAGCAAGAACACTACTTTAGGGTAATAAGAAAGGTAATAATAGAGGAGTTAGTTGATAGAAAATCCAGGACTAACCTGATAGGTCACATTGAATTTCTGTGGATGGATGGCATAATAGAACATTTCAGGGATCATGAAGAAATATGTAAAAAAACGGGAACACTAATAACTTCTAGTAAGAGAGAGGCCTCCACATGAAAAGTATGAAAAATACAAAAAGTATGGAGAGATGGAAACTCAAGGATTCCTGGTCACCTGCTATGCATTGGATGGCAATATCTGGTCAGGAAATGAATTCTGGGATGGCTGCTGCTGCAGCAGCTTCTACATACATAGCCCAATTACACAACCCAGTGATTAATGTACGATTACAGGGGAACTACCGGGAGGCATGATAAATAAAAGACCGAAGGAAAGTCAGAGGGAGTAAAAAAGGGGATTAAAGACTGGAATAGCTGAGACTGTATCAAAAATGGTATCCATCCCAAATAAGAAACCAGTATTGGTAAGGTCAGGAATAGTAAGTGTGGAGGAAAAGGCTAAAACAATATCATCGGTCGTTGTGGCAGAAAAAGCCAAAAGCGAAAGAGACAGGAAGAAAATAGGAGGAATGGTGTGAAAACTGTGAGGAAAGGAGTAGGATATGGTAAGGAACAAGTTAAACAAGATGAAAAAGAGGGAAAGGACCAACTTGTGACAACAAAAAAGGCATGCCAAGGAGTGGAAAGAGGCAGTTGTGATAGTACAGCAAATCTAGAGGAAGGAGACGTGAAGATTGCTGACGTAGTGCCTCACTTCTATTCCAAATTAGAGGAAAACCTTCAGCTATCAAGATTGGAAGAACATCACAACCTTAACCTGGCTCTTCATCACTTAGTAAAGAAGAGCCATGAGAAAGGTAACACAATAACGTTTCTATCACCAGAGAAACAGGACAGAATACATTTAAAAGCAGCAAATTTACCCACAGATATATCCAAATTAAGGTAAATTGTAAACAAAGTCTTTAAAAGAAGGGAGGAAGCGTGGGAAGAATTCGAAAATACAATGAAGACTGTTAAAAATTATAGCTGGGAAAGATTTGTTCAAGAAGAATTGAGGAAGAATGCATGGGGTGTACCCTTTCAGATTGAAGCAGGGAAAATTAGACCCCCAGCTGTCATTTCAACACTCAAGAAACTAGAAGGAGGAATTACTACCTGCTGGGAGGAATCGGCTAGGCTAATAATGGATGTGTTGCTCCCTGATGATAATCCGGAGGAGAGGGACGAGGAGAATAAAAGAGTTAGGAAGGATATGAAAATGGCATATAATAATGAAGATGTGGTAGTGGAACCAGTAACATAGGACGAGCTTAAAAGGCTAATAGCAGGAATGAAAAGAAAGAAGGCACCTGGACCTTATGGAATCAGGGTAGAGGTGATTCAGGAAGTCAGTGAACAAATAGCAGCCTTTATGGACCAGCTCATGAATAAGTGCTTGGCTCAGGGTAGAATCCCAAATGTGTGGAAGTGGAGCGAAGTGGTAATTCTGAGTAAAGGGGAGGACAAAGATCCGCAACTCCCAAAGTCATACAGACCGATATGTTTGATGAATGTATGTGCAAAACTGCGAGAGAAAATTTTATGTAAGAGAGAGCAAAAACATAGGAGGTGGGAATGCACCCTCAACAGTATGGCTTTAGGAAGGGCAGGTCTCAAAGAGGATGCGATCTGTGCTGCTGTTAGCCTGGTAGAAAAATCTAGGGCAAAATATCTGATAGGAATATTTGTGGACATCTTAGGTGCATTTGATAACCTTTGGTGGCCATCCTTATTCAAAAGATTAAGAGAACTAAACTGTCCGGGGAGTCTCTACAGAAGCTTTAAGGACTACTGTAGGGACAGATATGCAAACCTGAGATGCCCAGGAATAACAATAAGCAAAAAAAATAACAAAAGGATGCCCACAAGGATCGGTCAGTGGTCCGATATTTTGGGACGTTGGTCTCGAGCCTGGGTTTCTGGAAATTGAGGCAATCCCTAAAGTGGTGAGGGTGGTTGCTTTTGCTGACGACTTGCCGATAGTGGTGGAGGCAAGTTCGAGGAGGAACCTGGAAGAAAAAAGTAATAAGATATTGAGCGGCTTGGATAAATGGTGTAGGAAAGTAAGACTCAGCAATGGCGCCGGCGAAGACAACCTACATGCTGCTCAGGGGAGTGCTTAAGAGAGATCCTATAATTCAGAAAACAGAACAAATAATTAGAAGGAGCAAAATGGTTAGATACCTGGGGGTGACGATTGACGAGAAGCGTAGCTTCCTAGCTCACGTGGACAATGTATGCGGGAGAGCCTTGCGGGTTATGAATGGGATAGTCAGTACAGGGCAGCGTAAGTTCCATCTGCCCTTAAAACTGATTAGACTATACCATCAGGCGTTGCTTATGTCCATAGTGGGATATGGAGCAGGAGTGTGGGCACAACAACTTAGAGGGGACAGAGCTAAAAGGAAACTCAGAGGCCTTCAGAGGAAAAGTCTCATGAGACTTTCTGTGGCCTACAAAGCTGCACCAACAAACGCGTTGTGTGTCACCCTTGGTGTCTGGTCCCTAGACTAAGAGATACGAAAGAGGGCCGTTGGATATTGGCTTAGAAAGGGAAGTTAGACAAAGTAATAGAAATAACAACTAACGGTGTAAGTACCAAGGAAGATATAAGAGAGACCCTCCTGCGGGAGTGGCAAGCAGACTGGGAAGAGAGTACCACAGGTAGAAGGACATTCCAGTTATTTCCGAACGTACAACCTTCCCAGAGACTTGTCCACTATATCACAGGGCATGGCCCATACCGAGCTTACCTCTTTAGGAGGAACTTGAGTGAAACCAGTCTTTGCTGTTGTGGAGGTGAGGCGACACCGAAACACGTGGTCTTGGAATGTATATTTACGGAAAGGGAAAGAGCGGAGCTACTAATGCCTATACAGGCCAATGCAATATACCATATATTGAGGGATGTAGACTGGTGGAGCTACCTAGACGAGATAGCAGACAGGGTATCGAAAGCAGAAAGGGACAGACATATGGACAAACTAAAAGAAAGAAGACAAAGACAGGACCAAGACTTGAGACAAAACAGACAGGAAGAAACAACTTAGGAAGAAGTGACAAGTGAAGATGATGGAGACGGAGAAGGAGAGGAAACACTAGACTTAGACGATACGTTATCAAACTGGTGAAACAAAACACAGAAAGTGTATTAAAAGGGAGGGTGGACTAGATTTTTATGGACTCTGGATATATCTAGAGCTCTATGCGAGGAAAGGCGTCTCAGGGATACCAGTAATGAATATCGCTGATGAACCAGGGACGCCTGAAATACCGGTTAGGGGAGAATGAAAGTAAGTGGATACAGATGAGACGTCGGAAGTTGTTCCTCACTCGAAGAGCCATGCTCTCTTGAAAACAAGTGTGATGCTGGGCTGGAGCTATCGAGCACTCTAGGAATGTCAACTGGCCACAGTAGGAAGTGACCAGAGAAGAAAAAGAAAATGGGACTTCCTACAAGGAGAAGATATAAACTGATTGTGTAGACGACGGCACTAGGTATAAGTTAGGTTAAGTTAAATTTAAGTCCAAAGAAGGCATATCAAAAGGAAAAAAGTATATAGCCAACATAACTTCAATAGGGAAAGAGGGACAAGTATAGTTATAAGTTATCATAAATTAAATATGGTATTGATATATAGTAGACAGAGCTGCTAACAAGCACACGCTGAGGTAAGTTGGTAGTGATCAATAACAGGACAGGTAGTTTTAGTAATAGAATATGTTTATATTCCAGAAAGTTTATGTGTAAAATTTTAGATTAACTATATAGAAGGCATATTGTAATATGAACAGAGCAGAAAAAATCCTGATTTATGGTAAAATAAGATGTCAGGACAAATGTATAAGGAAATTGAAAATAAAAAAATAAATAAAAAATAGGCTCAAACTATTTGGAGTTAATACAAACCCAGGAAAGTCAGGGAAAACCTGAGAAGGCAGTTGCTTCACAGAGAAATTTCAGAGGGAATTCAGGGAAAATTTAAAAATTAACTGGAATTTTCAGTTATTTTTTTTAATCCAATCATTTTTGAAATACAAAGCAGAACATAATCAAGCATAAACTATAAGTTACAGTATATCTCCATTCCATGTGATTTTGCAAAAAGCAAAGACATCTTGGTTTTTATTAATTTTTTGAGTCAATATTCTAATAGAAAACAATGAAAATAATTAGTTACACAAGACTGGCAAAATGAAAAATATTTTAGTCTGTAAAAATGGTAAAAATTAGGGAAGTTCATAACATAGAAAGTGTATCAACCCTGGTCATCAAATACATTTGTTTTATTTTGAGTTTAATCTAGTTCTAAGAAATAAAATGTTTTGGTTGATACCTTATGGTTACTTGAAATACATTATTATTGCTATTTTTTCTTTTATGTAATTTTTTACTACAAATTTAGGAGCATTATAATATACTCAAGATAAAATTGCTTATTTACTCTTAAAAATAGCTGCTAAAACCTTTATTTTAAAGAGCAATAATAGAATAAACTTTTTCATTAATTGTATATTTTATTTAATATATGAAACAGTTTTCCAAGGTCTGATATGCCATAGCTATGTAATAACTTAATAAAAATCAACTGAAATCTTATCCTATTTTAATATATTTCAGGTATTAATATTCACAGGGAACTTCATTCAAGAACTTCCTTGGAATGTTTTTGGAACATTCAACAATCTTAGTCATCTACGAGTGGTTGACATGTCCAACAATGGTATCCGAGAAATTAAAGGCAAGGCTTACCACCGAGTAGCGAATGTCGAGCGCTTGGTTTTAAATCACAACGACCTAGTAATCTCAGAAACCGAATCTGCCAACTACCACCATCGCAGAGTCTTCTCAAACTTTGTTAATCTGATAGAACTTCACTTGACGGATGCTTTTGCCGACAATACGCCTGAGAATCTAGCAAGCGATCTACACGATATATTCGTCAGCAGTGGTCTTACAAAGTTGATAAAACTACACCTCGAACAAAACGAAATCAGTATTTTTAAAGATCCTCGCATATTCTGTGATCTGCCAAGTCTGATGGACTTGCATCTTAGCGACAATCTCCTGACAGGTCTACATTTCAACATCACTTGTTTGAAACATCTGAGATTCCTCGACTTGGAAAGCAATAAAATAGCCGGATTGACCAAAGAGGATTTGGAGATTTTAGACAGTTTCCCTAAACGCGAGCAAAACCTTGTTCTAGACCTCCGTGATAACCCTTTCTTGTGTGACTGTGCTGTACAAGAGCTCTACACTTGGCTGCAGACCACCAAGGTGGAGGTTCGCAACAGGGACGTGCTGCGATGCCATAAAGGTCTCCCGGAGAGTAACAAGGGGGAGTTGGTTCTCGATGTCAGGCAGATCCAGTGTCCATCGCAAATGGCAGCTTCTCAGTCGATAGCCAGCTCTCACTATGCCACAGCGGTCGTGCTCGGACTACTGCTCACCGTACTGGCTGTGCTCGGAATCGTAGTCGTGTATCTGTATCGTGCCGACATCAAGCGAGGGATGACTCCGATAGTGAACAACGTTTCTCGGAAAGTTCAGTACACTTCGATCGGCAGACAGCCGGAAGACCAAGAAATGGAAGTGTGACCAACAAGATAATTCACTTTTGATAACTAATTTATACCAACATTTAGTGCTTGGTGACACTATAAAAACACTAAGCATTAATATCTAATGACTGACCTATTAAAATTACGGGACCAAGTCCATTATAATTTCTATTATGTGATTTTTTTTGCAGAAGTAATTGCTTACTACGTTGATGAAAGTAAAAGGATGAGTGAGAAAATAATGGGTTGCTTAAATCTTAATATATTAACAATGCAGCGACTATATAAGAAGCTGGGAACAGTCAGTTCACTTTTATAACTGTGTTGGACCACCTATTCATGGTTTAATTTTATCAAATTATTATTTGATTTAACACGTGTTTTTTAACTTATTGATAAACTATTGAGACTAAATATAGTTAAACTTAGAATCTCTGGCAACAGCACTATTACTTAAATTAGGCGCAAACTCTTTGCTTTATCACAACTTTGAACCTGAATTCGTTTTATAGTTTAAATTAAGTTTAAAATTACAATTTGTAGTTGGTTATTTTTATCACAAGACTCAAGACAACTATATTATTGTTGTTGCTTTTATTTTTTTGTATTATGAGTGGTGTAAACATGATAGCTAATTTATTTATCAAGGATGATGTCTAAAGTGGTTTCTTATTTTAACGGGAAGTTTCTATTGTAAGGTCCCTTGTTTGAAGGGTGAATTTTGATGGGAGAGCTCAAATAGTAAATTCACAACTGGCGCAGAGGAGACAGATGATGACTTTTATTATGAATGCATTCGATTATCTCGGATCCAGCAAGGGGTGATTGCTATGAGACAGTTTTAAAAAGACGCTAAAATAGTTAATAGAGTTAATAGTATGTAATGTTTTTCGAAATTCTGAATTTACCGCCTATATCTTTAATTACCTCTAAGGCTAGTATTGACAGAGTATTATAGGCTAAAATTAAACTTATTTCACTTTTATGTACACCTAAATTGCTTATAGGTCTAATAACATATTTTAAATGAACATTTCCTATCCAATCGTTTGTGTGAGATCATGCTAAAGAACATACAACCTTTTTTTTAAACTGCCTAAATTATACTTTTAATACATGCTATTATTGTTCATATTTTTCATTTGTATTGTGTTATTCGCTAAATTAAATATTTTCAAAGTCATAATTGTGCCATAGCTTATCAACTCTTTTTTAAATTTGTTTATGCATTTGGTGTGCAATTTTTATATAAAATTATGCCCTGGTTTGAACATAGATCTAAATAAAAAACACTGCTTCCTTCGTAAAAATGATCCTTTTTGCATCCTCAACTGCTAGGAATAATATACAGCCAAGGTATTGTGATTTTTGGATCTAAATGTCTTAATATAACATTTATACATTCTCTTTTCAGAAAGTTTAGAATGCTTCTGTTTTTTTTTATCATCATGTCTTCTAAAAAGCTCGTTCAATTTATATGCATGTGTACTAATTAAATGTTTTGGGATGAGAGGAAGTGTACCTGCATTTGTGTGGAGGAAGAGTGGAAAACCATTTAGGAAAATCACCCTCAGTACACTTGACTGAGATGTGGACCTCAATCTTTCATAAATTGACAGTCTATTGCGAGAGTGACATCTTAGACCATGCACCCATCAAATTGGGCAATGATTTTGTCATTTATTCATTGTTGACTTAGTAAAATGACACCTGTACAGGAAAAGCATAGGCCATAGAGGGATTGGCAGATGAGCCTAAGCTTCAGTGTTTAACTCCTTTAAAAGCTGTCATTTTTCTAATCTAAAAATTAATGTTAATTTTTCTAGAGAAATACTTGTAAGTATCCTTATGCCGAAACTACCAAATCTTGTTTGTACAGAAATTAAGACAGATTCTGGTTGTCATCTGAAAAATGTAATTATTAATAACATTATTATGATGCTTTATGATTTATGTCATTGAAATTTAAAATATGAACACAATATTTTTCACTTTAAAATTATAGTTTATTAACTTGCAATAGGTGGGAATACACAGTGCATTGAATGATAAAATCATGGTACCGTTAATATAAGTTTAGTGGGAAAGTGTAAACACCGATCTTCTTAAAAAAAAGTAATATATTGAAAAATAAATATTTCAGTCATTTGTACAACTATGTCCAGATACTATAGTTTACGTAGTAGTGAATGGTTTGTAACACTTATGAAGGTTATAAAATAAAGTGCCTTAATATAAAATACTAATAAGATAGAAACTAGTGCTCATTTAATGAGAGATAAAGTTAGGTCACATAAAACCCACCAAAATACCACACAATTTGGGCGATTTTTGACTGATCTAATATTTTGTGTCTGATTAATTACTAAATGAAAAGTGTACGTAATAATTATTTGAATTAAAATAAGTATTGATGCCAACACGACCACCTCTTTGGTCTAGTAGTCAGAGTTTCTGGCTACAGATAGAGAAGTCCCTGGTTCAATCCCCAGTGCTTCCAGGTTTTCTGTGAAACATTTGGTCTGGAATGGGGTCAACTCAGCCTCGTGAGGACAAATGAGGAGCTACTTGAATGAAAAAAGTAGCGGCTTCGGTTTAGAAAACTGAGATTAGCAGCGGGAGGGTTTGTTGTACTGACCAAATGACACACTGTGGACAGAAGTTGGCATTATCTTCGCCATCAGATGGCAGCCGCTTGGTCGGTATAGCTTGATTGTGAGCTGATGGCATAGAGTTTTTTTTTATTGGTGCCAACACTTGTATAGTATTTTATAAGCAGTGCCTTAACATAAAACAAGATGGGTGTAGTTAAAAAAAATCTTAAAATGTAGTTTTAGGTATTTTCTTGTATTTTACCAAGTAACTTACTATCAAAAATATATCACTGTACTCTAAAGAGAAAATTTGTAATCCACTCTCATCGTGTGACTTTTTGTAATATAATTAATTCAATAAATATCAACTTAAATAGAATTAATGTAGAGTTGTATTTTTTGGTAACATTTTAAATGCAACTATTTTATTACTATAATTAATAATAATAATAATAATAATAATAATAATAATAATAATAATAATAATAATAATAATAATAATAATAATCAACTGTTTCCAACCTGTGACTGGGTCAGTTTAGTAAAATGCCTCCATCTTCCTCTATCCTTCCACCACTCTTCCTCCCTTAATTTTTTCCATTCTTCTCCTCTAACACTCGCTAACCCAAATTAAATTTTAAAATAAGTAAAACATTCAAAGTCTCTCATATTTTTAAACATATATTTGAAATAAAATACATACAAATACGATTTTCTCATTTTAAAGATGTGAATAGACCAGAGGTTGATTATGACCAATTGCATTAAGGTTGCTGCGGTGATTTTCACTCCTCCCATTTGGCAAATTCTGAAGAAGATTCCCTTATAAACTTTTCCAGCTTAGATTATTCTGTAATGTATATTGAATAATCAACCTCTTAAATTTAACTTGAACGCTACATACAGTCTTTTAAGTGAAAAAGTAAAACCTGTAATATCAGATTCAGGTTAAGACTGACATGGTTTAGAGAGATGTCACAATGGTAGCTTAACAATACTTGTTGAACTTCAATGAGGATTTGAAGAAAGATTTTTAATCATTGTTGGAAATTAGTGATTATAAGAATGATTTCTCTACACCTCAAATACAGTTTTGGTTGGTTAGAAAAGTGAATCATTCATTATAGTTTTAAGGCTTGCAAGGGGTTTATTATGCGACGCATCACTTATTGCATGTAACTAATATCAAAGACTGCTATAATGTACTTTACCCCCACTACATGTTCTCAAGTAAATGGGGGAATACCACTTGGTACTTCTGTTCTTGAAATCTCACTTGATTGTGGGATTATTTGTTCTCAAGGTACATAAGGTATCTCTTTACCATTGTTGCAATATTTCAAGGAAAAACAAATTAAGGTATATCTCTTTATCATTGTTGCAAAATTTCAAGGAAATACACATTATAGGCCTATCTATTTACTATGTTGCAATGTTTCAGTTTCAAGGAGACATAAATCATCTCTCTTTACCGTTGTTACAATAATTGAAGGAAACACATGATATATCTATAACATTGTTGTAATGTTTAAAGAAGACAAACATCTTTGTACCATTGTTGCAATGTTTCAAGGACCCATTATATATAGCATTGTTGCAATGAGTAAAATAGACACACATGATATATCTAGAGCATTGTTGCAATGTTTGAAGGAGACACATAACTCTTTACCATTGTTCCAATAATTGAGGAGACACATGATAATAATATATCTATAAAAATGTTGTAATGTTTGAAGAAGACACACATGATTATCTATAACAATGTTGAAATGTTTCAAGGGGAGACATGATATCTATAGCATTGTTGCAATGATTGAAATAGAAACACATGATATATCTAGAGCAATGTTGCTATGATTGAAGTAGGCATTGTTGCGATGTTTGAAGGAGACATTTTACATTTAAGTATAAAAAAGTATGGACACTTATTTACATAGTATGTAAAATGCTTACCTTAGCTCTAAAGTGAACTTAGAAACTTTACCCCAGGCATTTAATTTACCACTTAGAGAAAGAGACCAAACACATTTCCACAAGTATAACTGGCTTAGTTATGAATATCAACAGCTAGGGTGTTGACTTGGGTTTTTTTGTGTCAATATTCTCAAGAAGAAATCACTATTGATATAAATAAGACCATCTATTTAATCATATTCCACAGTTTTAAATATATTAAATCTAATTGTCCGTCAAATAACTCAAATCCAGAAAAAAAAAAACTTTTTCAAATCATCTCATGAAGATTCAAAATGGCTGTCTATAGGAAAATATAGAATCAATTCTGAATATATATATATATTTAATGGTGCTGTTCTCACATTGTGTTTTGACAGAATGCTACAAATACATGTTCTTTTTTCTATTTAGTTTTCTTATTGATACTTATCTATTTAAAAGTTACACCAACATAATTATTTGTGGACCATATTTACTTTAATTTACCTTGAAAGGCAAGCAGTCTTACTTTGGCTGAGTATACTATGACCCTATCCTATAAGCTATGACATAGTGGATTAATGAGGTAAACGTGCTACCTTGGAGGACAGATGAAGGGAATATGTCGAAAGTTGTCATAAAGACATAACAATCCGGACACTTAAATTGAAAATAATCTTAAGTGAAGGTGATAGATTATAACCATCTTAATCAAAGGTTCTTTTGTTGTCTGATTTACCCGACACTTGAACAACTTAGGTCAATTCAGACAAGGTGATCACGTTCCAATTATTTGAGAATAATATAATAACCATGTTTCCCAAACTGTACCCACGTGGGATTAGCACAGATCATGGCTTACTACTACAACCAGGGCTGTGCCTTTGAATCCTCTGTCTTTCTACTATCTAATTCAGACTTCAACTCCAACTCCTATTCCTTCAAAAATGGAAGTATATTAATTAGTAGTAATAAATTTACAGCAGTAAAATGCTCCAATACAGATTACTTCATGGAAACTTCTTTGATATTGTGAATGTATATTTAAATAAGTATGTAAATCCAAATTACACATTTTAAGAAGATGGAGTCTTGCGTCGGTATATTTTTACCGATTCTGACTCCACCCAAAATTACTTCTGCCTCCACAGCCCTTACCACAACTTTATTGCATTTGAAACAACCATTTATAATTGATAAGATGGAAGAGTATTTATTTTCCTTTTTTATTTTTTTAATCAAAGAGCTGAAAGGGGTACATTAGTAAGGCCATGGCCTTGAAAGGGGTTGGTGACTGGTGAAAATCTGCGAAAAACTGATCTAAAATATCTTTGACTAGGACACAGAATGTAATAAAAATAACAATGCTGTTTTATGATTTAAAAAATTCTATCTCCTAAATAAGTTGTAAGAAAGGATGTTGCATCCTGTTTGCTGTGTCCGACTCTGAACTGAGAGACCAGGGTTTAATAAAGAGCAGATTCATTCAGAGCGATTTTTGTCTCAATGTGGTTTCCCAAATACTTTGGAAATACTAATTAATTCACCCCCACCACTATTACTTCAACAACTACTTATATTATTATTATTATTATTAATGATGATAGTAATAAATCAAGGTTAAGTGGAATAAGATATCAATTATTATATTTTAAAATTCAAATATTTATATCTAATCTGGTTCTTCAAATAGTTTAATAAATTATCTTACAATTATCTTAATATTTACAAGGCTTGTATACACTTGTCTTTATGACATTTATGAATACTATTGTATAGATTTAATGTTCACATGTGAAGCTGACATGTATAATTAACAGCACATGTAAAACTCATTTTGTATTATCATTATTTTTATTGATATCAAAAAAAATTCTAAAACTTTGGTTTTTTATTATTTAAGAATCTACTGCGCACTTTTGAAGTGAAGGCTGTTTAGTACATGATTTAGATCCAGTATCTCTACTTGGTGGTCTGTGATGTAACTGCACATATCACCTCTAGCCTCCAAATGTTTGTTACCACATTTATAATTGATACTAATAATATCCCTTATTCATATTTTTGTGTCATCTCCGTGTCATCGGCAGTCTTGTCTAACCAAGAGTGGCGCCTTAAACCATGCGGCCACCGAAGCCGGTATTAAAATTGTTATTAAATGACACAAAAATATGATTCATCATCAACTGTTTTCAACCTGTTGCCAGGCCAGTTTAGGGAAATGCCTTCATCTTCATCTATCCTTCCACCATTCTTCTCCTCTCACATGCATGTATGAGGATAACAAAAGTTGTGTTAAGACAGAGAGTGGGAGGACGAAATGGTTCCAAATAAGAAATGGAGTGAAGCAGGGGAGTGCCCTCTTACCACTACTATTTGTAATGGTAATGACACATAGGCGGAATTTGGGGAAGTTGCACCCCCTTATATTTTTAGAGAAAAAAAAACTAAATATAAGTCAACAAGTATTATTCACTTTTGATTCTAACAGTGTTTTCCTGGAACACTCCAGTTAATCTATTATAAATTATGTACGAAATAATGTTATTTCAATAAAGTACAAATACAAGTTCAAGAAGACATTGAACAAAATAGAATGTATCTGCATGCGATGTGCGAATCGTTTGTGGAAGACAATCTATTGCCGTAAGAGGTCACAATGAGACGGAAGCTTCAAAGAATAAAGGGAACTTTTCAGAGTTGATGGAGCTTCGCTCCAAAGATAATGCGTTAGTAAAACACTTCTTCACTGACTGAGAGAAAAACTTTCAGTACACAGCTGAAAAATTTCAGAATGAGCTATCCATTTTTGGAGAGCAAATAAAAACCCAAATCACTGATAAAGTTAGAGAGGGAAATATATTTGCCTTGATTGCTGATGAAACACAGGATGTATCCAGACAAGAGCAAGTAACTGTCGTGATAAGATACGTGAATGACAATCTAGAATTTCATGAATCATTGGTAGGATTTTACCCTGCAGAAAAAAACTGATGGTGAAATATTGGCAAATTTATTGAAGAATGTCTTAATTTCACTAAACCTAGACGTACAAAACATGCGAGCTCAGTGCTACGATGGAGCGTCAAACATGCGAGGGCCATACAAGGGAGTTGAAGTGAGATTTCAGGATGAATATCCTACATTCATTGTAAGGCACACGTGTTAGATCTATGTATTGTTAGTTGTTGTACAGGAGTTACTTCAATAAGGAATACAATTTTCGTACTTTAAATTTGTACAACTTCATTGAAAAATCAACCTTGGAACATCATGCTATTTTTGAAAAAATCCACAAAAGTACCAAAACCTTTTACAGTTGAATAATATTTAAATCCCTCGGTGACAATAGATGGTCTTGCCATATAGAAACTGTATGTTCTGTACTTGATAATTTTGAAACTACAGGAAGCTTTGAGAGAAATCTCAGAAACCGACCTTAACTTTGGTGGAGAGGCCAGGACCCTACTAAAATGCATGGAGGATTTCAATTTTGCTTTTGGTCTCTTGTTGCTAAGACGAGTTCTTTCCCAGTGTGGCACTCTGTCTTAGACCTCAAGTCCAGCAGTGTGAACTACAAAGTCATGAAAAATGTGGTGAATAGCACGATTCAAGTTTTACAATATTTTAGAACTGAGGATTTTTTTTCACTCAACTATTCAATCATTGTATCAAGGTAGCCAAAAAATATGGATTTAAGCCAGCAGAGTTGCCTAAAAAAGGCAGAATCTCAGCAAAAATCGATGACGTGAATAAAGCTCCATTTGAGACAGTGGAGCAGTTTTATAGAGCGATGATACTTTTTTCTCTTATTGGCATTCTTGTCCAAGAAATAAGAGACAGGCTAGCTGAAAACAATTTGTATGTTATGAATCCCTTGAGTAACGTATTGAGTTAAAATAAAGTTGACCCATCCAGTGTAGATCATGTTTGCAACTATTACAATTTATATTCTGAAAATTGAAAATCGAACCCGCGACCTTTGGCTTAGTACGCCAATGCTCTAACCACTGAGCTATCTAGGAATCGTCCCGTGCCCAGGGTCATTCTTCACTCATATTTTAAGGCAGAGTCTATGATGGACGTGCGGAAATTGTCGGCTACAAATGTGTGATTTTATTAAGATCACGAGCTATCAGATAACGCAACCACCTTCGACTCGGTAGTACAGGAACAGCTACAGGGATGGAACTAACAAGTGAAAGTGTGTTGAATGAAATTTGGCACGGTGAAGTGTGATGTGATGGTAATGACAAGAAAAAGGATAAGGCCTATTAAAACTATAAAATTGGCTGGAGTAGAGTTTAGAAAAGTACAGAATGTAAAATATCTTGGAAGAGTGATTGAGGTGAAAGGTGGAAATAGAGAGGATCTAATGAGAAGAGGACAGCAGGGAGAGTTGTTATATAGGAGTGTAAGAAACCTGCTATGGAGAAGTGCCCTTGAAGTGTAAGGAAGTGTTGTAATCTGTACTCATTGTCACATATGCAGTAGAAACATGGTCATTGAATGTAAGAGGGACTAGGAAAGTGGAAGCCACGGGAATTAAGTTTGTGAGGAGCATGTTAGTAGGGATGTGAAAAAAGTATTGATACTTTTTTTCTGATAATTTACTGATATTAGTACTCACACTCTGATGTTAGATCGGTATCGAAAGAAATAATATTTTTGCTATCTTCACTCAAGCTGAGATTAAATGTTTGCTAGGGTGGACTGTGGTGGAGGAACAAATGACACTATTTCTCAATTCTCACTCATTTTATCTGTGACAAGCAAGAAGCTACTCTAGCATTCAATATATTTTAGCTCATCATAATTAACAGCTGTTCTTTCATCTTTGTATATCAATACAGCCTGATGCCTGACGGGTGACGCAGCGAGAGACGACCAATTTACTTTTGTAGAGCTAAATAATTATCATTTTCAGTGTTTAATTAATATGAAAATACAATTATGACGCAAAAGTAAAAATTATTATTACTAGATAAAAAGAAACATTTTTCCCAGATTAAAATTTCAATATTTATACTTAATGTTATCGATACCTTTCTTTTGATGCTCATACTGTATCAATATTTTTTCTTCTGATACTTTTAATGAGTACATTATCGCTACTTTTCTTTCGATACCATATCCCTACATGTTAGTTGTCACGAGGAGAAACAAGATTAGGAATATCTGGGAAATAGTGGGGGTACAGGGAGTACATAAGATAGTAGAGGAAGCAAGACTGAGATGGTTGGGCATGTAATGAGGATATTAGAGTACATGAGATAGAGGAACAAGGCTGAAATGGTATTGTGATGTAATGAGGATGGGAAAAAGGGAGAATGCCAGAGAAAATAATGGAAATGAAGTGTGTATGGAAAAGACTGCAAAGAAGGCCAATAAAGAGATGGGAGGAGCAGATAATAGAAAGTATGCAAGTGAGAGGGGAAGAATAGAAGCAATTAAAGGAGAAATAATGTTGGAAGGATAGAGGAAAATGGAGGCATTTTACTAAATTGAGCCGGCCACAGTTTAGAAATAGTTAATGATGATTATGACGACTAGCTATGTGGAGAGGTAATCTCATTTATTTTTGGTAATTTTTTTGCTTTCCACATTTATTTTCCCCTTCTTCCACCCTCCTTACCCCACAAAAAAAAACCAACTTATTATTAGGGGTGTGTGAAGGCTTGAAACTTTGACTTGGCTTCAAAACCGATATTAGCTTTGACTTCGCTTCGAGAAAAATTCCAGCTTTTGATAGATACGAAGCTTCACCAATAAAAATAGTGACAGCTAAAATACTCTATTTAAGGTTAATTGTCGCCATTATAAACGGTAATGCACATTCAAAAATAATATTTAAATGGAAAAAAAAAAACCCTGAAGTAATCAAATTGTGTAAGTTGATATAGTTAATTTATCAGTTTAAAACAAAATATTACTAACAATTGTGCAATAAAACATTTTCCAAGTAATTTTAGAGCATAAGGTTGTAGGTATAAATAATAACAATATTTTTTCAAGCATAAAACCAATAAATAAAAATATATAAACTTTGATTCGGTTACGAGAATATTTAATATATTCAATTTGAGTTTGTTTCAAATTGAAAAAGCCAACTTTGCACATCCCTATTTATACTAGGTCCATAATGATCATACATTAGCCATTTCAAACTATATTCTAATGATTTAAATACACAATATAGTGGTCAATATATGTAATGAATAACCAGACATTTTCAAAGTGACACTTATCAACCAAGAAATATATATATATTTAGTTGAGAGAGTTACTTTGAAAATGTTTCTTTAATCACTTCATTGACCATACAAAATATTGAATAATATGCGTATCTTCAAAGTTTAGATTGAAATATATCAAGAAAAATTGTCATGAACCCAGTTTAGCCATTTTTTTTTGCAGGGGGAAGGAGGCGGTAAGGGGAAAATTTCCAAAATGAATCAAGTGTATATATTTAAATATATCTTTCTCTTGACACAAGAAGAGCTATTTGTACCTTTAACTACACCTACACAAGTGAACTTGGAATACCTCATGCCCTGCTTCATTCTGTACCACAGGAATAGTAAAAATGTTGATCGTACCAGAATATTTGAAGCAGACTTTTTCTTAGATGGTTGGATAAGTTATGACGCAAATGAGATTGATTCTTGACAGAGCACACAGGTGAGATTTAAAAAAAAAAAAATATATATATATATATATAGGCCACATATTATTCATTATACTATAACTTTATTTAAAAACAAGCAACTACTGTATCTAAACTTTTAAACATTAACGGCACTTGTTTTTATAGATGCAAGTTTTTTTTGCTTCTAAAAACAATATTTTACAAATAATCTAACAAAATGTGAATCCCAGAAAAAATCATTTGTAATATATTTTATGAAATAATATTTTTGGTCATCATCACTTCTAACTACCTGCTTGGGTTATGCGAACATGTACTAATTACGCTAATGTGTTAATGATGAGGAAGTGTACCAACATTTGTGTAGAGCAGCGGTTCCCAACCTCTTTTCGCTTGCAACCCTTTGGCAGCCCATTTACATTAATTGTGCTTTTAATGTTCATCAAAATGTTTAGTTATTATAGTAGTAGTTTCTGATACATTTATTACAACTGAAAATAAATGGGCTAGTAATGGGATTAAAATATAGTGTGATAATAAGCTGAATAAAGAGGGCATATATTTTTACATTCAAAAAGCAAATGTTACAATAAAAATTAACATATTTGATTAATTTATTAATGATTATAAATACTATTTTATGTTTGGAATTGAAATCATTTTCTCAAGGTCAAATATAGAAGAAAACTCACACCGCCCCTCACCATTTCATTAAGTTGATTTCATAACTTTTGAATGATCTTTTGTTTTAGACTGCTGGCATATATAGCTCTTTATGCCATTATTAAAATATTTTCGTGTACTCCCAAACGTCCTGGCACGTACCCCACATTGGGAACCGCTGGTGTAGAGGGAGAGTGGAAAACCATTCATAGTACACTTGACTAGGATTCAAACAACAATCTCCCCGCCATTGGCAGTGTAGTCTGGTGTGTGAGTGATGCCTTAAGACTATGCAACCACCGAAGTAGGTGACAGGAAATAAATACATCACCTATGCAAGGAGGCAGATGAGTATGGTGATATTACTAACATATCATTCTCCCAGTCTAGGCTTGAACCAGGACCAAAACCAGGTGGCATATGGAGCTTTAGAGACCTTGGATCTGATCACGAAGTCAACGAGTTACTGAAAATTATCATGCCATTGAAATAACGCTCACATAAGGTACAAAAGACAGATTAGATAATTTAATTATGATTTGATTTACTAATTGCCATGACGCAATAAATTCATGTATAAATAGCAAGAGAATCACAATACACTACTATTGAATAAACTCAACTTCTTACACAACATAGAAGTAGGTCATTTATAATTTTGTGTTTTAATTTTAAACAAATAATTGTTTAGTTAATCGCTAGGATTTTACACCTTGTATGGCATTTTTCTGAACTCAAGTAAATCTAAAACATTGTCATCAAAACTAATAACATTATTCCTTATTAGTTTCATTTTTCCAGCAGGTCCATTTCAACAATGAGATTACTACTTCTGATCGCTGCCTTTGTGGCAGTCTGCGCCGCCGTCCCAATTTCAGAAGAGGTTCACTCTGATTGGTCGCTTTTCAAGGTGAGTTAATATTCAACTACCTGATCACCAAGTTTGTTTAGGAGACTTGGGTTCCATTCTGATGACGTACACCAGTTTAGTTTTCTGAGGTTTAGTAATGTTCTGACTGGCATGTCTCAGGGAGTTGTTGGCACTTCTGACTCTTGACCCTGGAGGTTGCTGGGATTCAATTTCAAACATCCGCGATGTGGATGATAAAGGTGTGGGGAGATTTGAAATGTTAAGGCAAAAAGTAAAACCTCTGTTGCTTTGACATCCCCAATAACCTTCATGTCTTCGAAACATTTTGAACAAAGAAGAAAACTTTGATAAAGTAGGAACAGATTTGAAATATATAATCATATATGACATGTATAAACATATAATCATTTTTAGAACAGCCACTAAACAGTATTTTAACACAGAACAGTACCCGCTTTGGTGGCTACATGGTCTAAGGCAGTGGTTCTCAAACTTCCTAGTCACACAAACCCTCTAACCAGAGAACAGCTGATTCGCAAACTTCTTGATGTAGGATAAATGATTTAAAAAATATAGTAACAAATTTATAGTATATTTATTTATAAATTAATCATAATAATTTTTTTAATGTGAAAATATTTACAATATAGATTTTTAAAAATGTACACTTTCAGACATAAAATATATTAAAATAAATGTAAAAAGAACTACAATAAAAATATAAAGAATATATATGTACATTTATAATAGTTGATAATTTATGTGAGGAATAGAAATGAAGTTTGATTCAAAACTAAATTGATTTCATTTCGCATTTTTTATACCACAAAGAACAGAAAAGGCTCGCTCGCACAAATAAGTTGTTGGAAAAGGCATAAAATTTTTCAGTGCTTTTTCTGAAAGTTCTTTGTGATGGCTGACGAGAAACTAAAATTAAAAGTGAATGCCTAAATGATCCTCTCTAGGATTTGGGCATTAGGGACATGGCCAATCCTCCCCCACTTTTGGCCTCACTTTCTCGCCAGAATTTAATATCCATTGTGTTTAGTATACACCAGTGATTAACTTTTTTTATACAATTTTAAAATATCTAAAAAAAATATAAAGGAATATCACAATGAACAACCTCGCAAATCCCCTGGATGATCCTCACAGACCCCTAGGGTTTGATCCCGGTCGGGTGTATTGAGGGTGGTTTTCCATAACTGGTTGTGTCCTTAGAGTAGAGGACAGCCAATACTTTTATCAAAGTAAAATAGCAGTAGGCCTACAAAAGTTACAAATCCTGTTGAAAATATCAGAGAAGTTGTATCACAGCATGTCCTCACTGCTAGTTTATATTTTGAATTGGAAGCTATGATAAAAACTGATGTGTTAAGTTTAGGACATGGACAAAATGGAATGCTCTTGATTCAGATTATAAATGCTGCCACTAAGATATTTTTTCAGCATAAGCTTGATTAACACTTATTCTCAGTCAGTCAATGTGTGAGGACATGTAAGGATACAGTCATTGGTGTAGCAAGGGCGTTTGATGCCTGGGGTGAGTTGATTTTGGCACCCCCTACCAGGTGTAGAAACCAAATTCTTAGAAGAGCTTTCTGGAGAGCTTGGATCTCTCGAGTTGTCATCTGCGGATACTTGAGGGTTTAATGTGACACGCCTTTCGCCTGTACCTTACTTATATTTTAATTATTCAAAGGGAGAGTGAATACTTTACAATCATAATATAGTAATTAATAACATTAATATTTTTTTTAAATTAGTATAAATATTTCTTAAACTTTTTTTTTACAAAATGATACCTCTATGACACCCCTAGACTGATGGTACATGGTGCGGACTGACCCCTCTAAACCACCCGTCTATACACCAATGGATAGTGTAGGAATATGTGTGGGAAGTAAAATTACTATTAGAAAATATAAAATTGTTAGGTATTTAATCAATATAGGCTAGTTTCTAAATATTAGTATCAGCAATGTCACTTTGTAAGATAATATGCTCTCTATTTGTATTTGTGTGTGCATTAAAGACATATTATACTGTACCTAGTGTTAATGAAATATGAATGTGTATATTTTTTCTCCCCTCTATTTAGTTTTGCTTTTTTGATTTATTTCTATTTAAATATGTTAATAAATGTCCTTAATTATACAAAGAGTTGTGTTTAATATATTAATTTTAGACATTATAAATTAAGTTTGAGAAATTAGTATACAGTATTAATAGTACACAAGTATAAATATGTTTATACATGATGAATTAGTAGTTAAGTGTATTAAAAAAATGTGCTGGCTTTAACTTCACTCAAATACAGCCGATATTATAATTTGTTTATAATAACAGATTATGTTTATAATTTTCAGACCAAACACAGTAAGCAGTATGATACAGAAGAAGAGGAAAACGTCCGTTTCCTAATCTTTATTGAAAACAGAAACATGATCTTCGAGCACAACAAGAAATATGAAGAAGGACTTGTAACTTATAAGATGGCGCTCAACCATCTGGCTGACATGGTACAGCAAGTTTCACAAATAACTATAGATACAAACCTAACATTTCTAAGAGTTATCAACAAATTAGTTAACTAACAACAAATTACTGGGCATTGACCGTAATTAATATGATGACTGTTAAGAAAAAATCTATTGTTATGCATTTGTATTTTTTTTTTTAAACATTGTTTTAATAGTTAATAGCCCTTGTCATGGATCATTAACCAGGAGATTAGATACCACAATACGCCCAAACTAGAAAACGTATCCAAGTGCGGTTTTCTGCATTCTGAATTTGACAGCAGTGAAATTAGGATTAGTTCAATATTTCTCTCATTTTAAAATACCGCATTTCTTCAATTCTAAGACACTATCAATTGTAGGATGCACCTTAATTTTTGAGTACCACCAAAAGCTTTGATACTAAGAAGATAAATTTAAAAAAACACACTAAAATACCCTACATGATACATCAAAGAAATATTTTTATTACTACAGAATTCAATCTACTAACAAAAATAGTAGGTATCTTATTAATTTAATAGTAGATATGTTATTCAACTCTTCATTGTGAATCAATATTACTCTGATTATTCTGAGCCATCTTTATCTTTACTACCCCATAATTTATATTGTCTTCTGTGCCATCGAGAGTTGGTAAATAAAAAATTCTAAGACACGCTTCATTTTTAGATGTTTTTGAATGGGGAAAAAAGTGCTTCTAAGTATCGAAGAAATTCGAGAGTTGTTTAATAGTATGGTTATATATTTTTAAAATATGGTAAAATGGTTTCACTGTTCTTGATTTAACGGGTTTTTTTAAAAGTAGAATAAGTGAAACTGAACTGAAATGTGATAGTTGGTTCGAACAGTATTATTTACCTAAGTTGGGTGCTATTTGGGGAGTTGGGGTGGGGGTTTAATGAGTGGTGATAGCTCATTTTCCTAATTTGTACAAACATTCACAAGGCCAATGCCCTAGCTTATAACTTTCAACCATGTTACCTCATTGTTGGCCAAAATAACTTTGTTCTAGAAGAGTACCCATTTTGATCCTTGACCAGGTCTTTTAAAATGCTTGCACTATTCCAGAGCCGCGAGGAGCGTCTGAAAAGGAAACCTCTCGTCAATAGAAAGGTCAACCTCACCCACAGCAGCACCTTCAAAGCCTCTGGCGTGTCCTTGCCTGAAACCGTGGACTGGCGGGACCAAGGATATGTGACAGCTGTCAAGGACCAAGGCCAGTGCGGAGCATGTTGGGCTTTCAGCACAGTGAGTTTTAGAGCAGTGCATTCATATTATATAAATCACAGCTTTTCTTACATTTCATACAAAGCTACCAAGTTCTCCTTTTCATAGCAGATTTGTGTCTGCAAAATTTTCCCTTAAAGTTCCTGAACAAGATTTCGAGCAAATCCTTATTCGGTGACCTAGAAGTTACTAGATCACCAGGCCAGACAGTGGCACGCCCATAAATTTACTTTGGGTTGGTGTAAATAATGTATCTAAACTATTATTGCTACATACTTTTGTTATATATATAATTGGCAATTTTATGGGAAATTTTAATACGGTTAGCAATATACCTTCTTAATATCAAATCAAAAGTGTTGTCTTAAAATTTTGTGTATTCATTCAACGTTATATAATATGGCAATATTTCAAAAAATTTAAAGTTTTTATTAACATTATTTGCGGTCAAAGGTGGTAAATACTTAGCTTGTCATGCACCAATAGGACCATTGCTTAAGACTGACACCTTAAAGAACTCAAATTGTGGCAATATCTATCTTTGCTTTGGGTGTAGTAATTGCCGTCTTCAAATGTATTGATGGTATGTTTTAGACTGGAGCGGTGGAGGGACAACATTTCAAGGCGACCAACCAATTGGTTTCCCTGAGCGAACAGAATCTAATCGACTGCGCCACCGATAACTATTACAACGACGGTTGTGATGGTGGAGACATGCTTATGACCTTCCAGTACATCATTGACAACGGGGGCATAGATTCGGAAGAGAGTTACCCCTTTGAAGGAAAAGTAAGTAGGCGACCCTGCACTATATCTTGGACATACCAATAAATTTACTACACTGGTAGCCAGATTTTGAATATATATAAAGCTATAACATATACAAGTATTGCGAACTATCCGAAACCCAACCCCAAATGGGGTCACAATCCCTTTGTTGGGAATAAATGGCATGTAGAGAGGGTGGAACGACCACAGTAAAAATCTAAAAGAAAAAAAAATAGTTTGGTTTCACTATATTTTGGTCTGGGCAAGTTGTTACTTTTATTGAGCTGTTTCAGTCTGGTCAGATATAGTGTTTACAATGCTGTATTTCTTTTGGTATGAGATATAGCAAGCTGTTACTTTTATTGAGCTATCATGCTTTATATTTTCTGGTATGGGCTGGCGCAAGTTGTAGATATATGTTTGCAATGTTCTACATCTTCTGATATGAGCTAAAGCAAGTTGTTACTTTCAATGATCTGTCTCAGGCTCACTTATGGCTCTGACAAATATGAAAGTGGCAAAAGTATGAACAATAGTAGTAATATAATTCAATATACATCCAGTCCTTGTGATGAATGGAGTGAAGGTGTCGCTTGTAGGGTCAGTTGGTGTCTTGGCAGACTGATGTGCAATAGTACCTTCTGGCTCGGTGAGGAAAGCAACGGGAAACTGCCTCACTCCTCAACTCTCCAGTACGCCTCTGAGTGCTGCCTAGACTTTACGGCTGACAGTGGAACTGTTGAGAATCCAACCAACCTTCGGGTTGAGTACTTACTGCATACACACACATACACCAATGGTGACCAAATACAATGTTTAAAAACTCAGACCACCTGTGTGAGTGGACGTAGAGCTAAAGCCTGTATATGAAGACAGAGTTTTATAGTAGCTAATGTACTATCCTCCTTCCAATCATACCTATTCTGGTGCAACTCCTCTTATCCTCCTCATATCAAAATTTAAATATTATTATTCCTGTATCTAAATATGTAACTAAAACTAATATAAATAATAAATTTTACATAAACACTTCATCAAAGAACACTATTATATATTTGTTTTTCTTAAATGTTCATTTAAAAAAATTAAGTGTTTGCTTTATTTATTTTTTCAATGTTCTTTTTAGCCTACATTAAATTCCTTGGTTCAGGCACAGATTTATCTGATTGACAGGCCTCCATCGTGGTTCGGATTCCACGTTAAACTGTAGGTTCTCCACTTCATCTTCACAATCACCCTAACATTACACATTAGCGTAAGTGCGTATAACCCGAATGGGTAGTAAGACGCGGTGCTAATAATAATACAATAATAAACACCAGTAAAGTAAATTGACCTGTAGTTTTGTATTTAGAACAAACGTTGCCGTTTTGAGAACAAAAACGTAGTCGCCACAATCAGCAGCTATGTCAATATCAAGGAAGGAGACGAAGAGGCCATGAAAGAGGCTGTGGCCACAATCGGTCCCCTTGCCATTGCTTTTGATGCCAGCCAGGACTCGTTTGACTTTTACGATGGAGGTAGGTTTTTAAAAATTTATTTAAAAAAATGACATATTTTAAATCGCTGGTTCCGCTAGTAGTACCTGGGAACGAGGTAAGAAAAACCGCACAGTGAACCAAAATTAAAACAAATAAATTGAAATTTATTATTGAGATAGTTTTATTTTAACAAAAATTACCTCTGTTTAAAATAAAATAATTTCATATTTTACTTTGGGAAAGGTGGCAGCCCCCACCCATTGCTAAAAATAGTACCCTCCCCCACTTGGTACAATGCAACTTACTACATGGATTACAAGTGGTTCTGTGAATTGGGATGTGCTATGTAAACTTCATCACTATGAAGAAAACCCAGCTTAAAAGTATAAGAATATATTCTTGAATCGAAATCAAAATTTTAATTCTTTTTTTTTCTTCAGTTTTTTATGTTAGAAAAAAATTGTGTACCTTGCCTATTTATATAACTTTATCTGTATAATACAAGTCTTGTTGTGCATGAGAAGTCATTGTAAACAACTGAGAAACAAGTGAAGTGTGCAGCCGCCATGAAAGACAAAAGAGTGTAGCGTTAATGTTACGAGGTAACGGCTGTGAACTGCCCCTATTATATTCGCGGTTATAATGTGACCTCAGTTAGAACTAACATATATAACACTTTATATAGGCTTACTAAAATCATTTAGAAAATGTTTTATTGAACAAATTGTTTGAAATGTTTCATTTTAAGCTAATTAATCTAGTTATAATCACAATATGTAATTAAATTACTTCAGATTATTAATTTTCAATACAGGCCTACATAAAAGCTCAGATTGCCAATAATTCAACATAATAATTAACTTATATGAGTATTTTAGCTGTCAATATTTTTTATTGGAGAATCCTTTGTAATTGTTGAAGTTAGATTTTTTTTTCAAGCAAAGTTGAAGCCTATATTTTTTCAAAATCATGTAAAAGTTTTCAAAGTTGTAAACTGTTATAGTTAATTTTTTATGGTTAGTTTTCTGGAAAGGAGTGAGGGAGTGGGGATGGAGTAGTGCACGATCAAAAAATGTAAGTGGTAGACCCTACATGTCTTTTGAACAGTCTGGGATATTTCGAATAAAGAGTTTGGGGACCACTGTTATACAGGATTATATCTGTGTACGCTTATGTAAACAATTAATAGTTAGTGAATGAGGTCATAGTTGCATTACCTTCCATCAGTATTCATGAACCAATTGCAATTGGATGAAAGTCATATATAAATATAAAGAAAACCAATGTTTTTCCTTAATGACACAACCAATGACGGTGTTTTACAGGTATTTACAATGAGCAGGCTTGTACCAATGATCCCTACAATTTAGACCACGCAATGTTGGTTGTTGGTTATGGCACAGAGAACGGACAGGACTACTGGCTCATTAAGAACTCATGGGGGCCAGACTGGGGAATCAACGGCTACATGACTATCGTAAGGAACTCAGACAACCAATGTGGCGTCGCCTCAGAGACAAGCTATCCCGTTGTTTGAATTGACAACACTGTGCATTGACGGTATTGTTCATCTAGCAATCAACCAAAGCAACAGTTTTCTATCTATATATTGCCAAAAAAACAAAAACAATTATAGAGTCTACAAAAGAAATGTTATAACAATGTCAGTACAGGCAAATGTTCTGACTTTATAATATTTGGTTAAGCACGAATTGTTCATTACTGATAATTTATTTATGAAAATTTTCAATAAAATGTTACCAAAACACATATTTATTTCGTGATTTTATCCTTGTACAAAATAATACACAAACAAATTCCTTAGAAAATAAATTTAATAACAAAAAATTTTATGTGCTATACTAGATTTTCATAACCTGTCAGTGCACCTCTGAGGAGGTAACCTGGGCTCCTAGCCTTTCAATTAACAAGGATTTAACCTTAGTAATAATTTAGTCCTAAGGTTTATATGTGAGCAGAAAACTGAACATTTGAATTTCTGCCACAATAAAATAAATGAATTAGTTTTTAGCTTCATAACATTAAAAAATGGTCATGCAAGAACTGAGATAATATAGCAATTAAAAGCGTAAAAAATACCACTAAGGATTTTAAAAGAAGAGAGAGACATTAAATTTCTGTCCCGATGCGCAGCAGAGTGTAACCATGTGCATCCCAGTGCAGTCTTATCTTTCCTGAGGTTTCCACTCCATTTCTTCCGGCATCTCTGAGAGGCTTTGCACATCTACTCATCAATAGTATCATTTGAGTCAGTTGCTGAACTTTCTCAATATTCTCTTCTCAACCTAGATTACGTGCGTGGGCCTCCAGTCCCCTAAATAAATCTGGTAATACTAAGGATGTGTTGATACTAATGGAACGTAGTCACGGTTTGGAACAGGTAAACCTTGTCATTCAATGCCGATAACGATACTGGTCAAACAAGTGGATCGGTAAGGAACGCTCCTTCTCAATCCCTACCGCGCAGCTGTACCTAGTCCTTGTAATTTTATCTGACAATACCGATGTTCATCAACAGTTCCACTTTGAGTATCAGATTCGCCATTCCCATATTTTCTCTATAGATCTCAACTTCATCACGATATTGTTTAGGATTTTCTCTTATCGTTCTTTGCATAGGCTTCAGCAGTAATGGGTACTTTTCCTTCAACAATGTTATTTGAATTTGCACCTCTCCAACTATAATATTATTGATTTACTACAAATTTAGTTAAATTAAGGTCAAATAAAACTTTAGATCTCAATGTATGTTTTATTATTGAAATGAAATAAATAATTGATAAATAAATCATGATATATTAATTTTTATTTTATTTTGGTAGTCTATTGGACAAATAATTATTACTAATACATGGTATTTAAACCTGTGAAGAATACTGTGGCAATATAGTGATGAAATGAAGCATGCAGGATCACTGTATTTCTCACCAAAAACCTACTATACAAGTACCCACATGCAAGGCCGTAGCCAGGGGGAGGTTTTGGGGGTTTAAAACCCATAACACACGTGTTTTTTGGGGGATATAACTGGCTTCTCCGTTCTGACATCAGAGTTGAGCTGTATTGATGGTTTAACAGTATTGATAACTTCAAACTGTAAGCGTGAAAGAAGCAGCTTTCTACGTGTCATCACTTTGTGTTACAGAAAAGATGTGGAGGGAGGAAATTTAAAACTATTAAGCTAAAGTCGGGCAGCCACATTAAAAAAAATACCCGCAAACTTTTAGCCAGCATAATTTTCTATCATTTATTCTAAAATAATTCTTAATATAGGTATTTCATCATACCGTAGCTCCGGGATATTCTTGTATACTTCCTTCGATGGGATTTTCCTTAGAATTATTAATATTAATAAAGCTTTGAATATTTAACAGTGGAAGCCATGATAATTAGGGACAAAGATTAAAATTTTAAATTTGATTCAAATGTGTCAAATTGTAGCTAATTAATTGCTCTTTCATACTATAAATATCATTTTGATTTATCAAGCCTATTTTCATTTTATTTGTAATGAAAGTTGGAAAAAAGGTAGAAAACTGTGTTATGGAAGGACAACAGTTTATAAGTTATCTACTGAATATTAATTTTTGCATTTAAAAAAAAATATGATGAAAAATAATTCCTTAATCTTATAAGTTATGCAACAAGTCTCCCTAAAAATGAGAATGTCCTTCCATAACATTTTTTAATAGTTAAGTCCCTAAAATAGTACAAATTTAAATGTTTTGTCTAGGCACCTTCTTTCTTTGTATTTCCATACACAATTCCATGTTCTTATATTATTATTTTTTTAATCTATTAAAAAGTTATACAGCAAACAAATTAATGTTACGAAAGGACAAATTCGTTGGGCCTACAGAAGGCTAAAGGCCCTTTGAGTGATCACACTAATAAAAACGGCTTATTATGAAAATCTTGAATAAATGACATATTTAATATATTGGTGACACTGATGTATCAAGTCAATCCATAATGTTTTTTTTGCACCATGCCTTACTACCCGTTCGAGTTATATGCTTAAGTAATAATTATCCTAAAGGGTTAGGAATTGGGAAGGTTAAATACAGGAGAATGGAACCCGCATTTGTATGGAGGGATAGTGGAAAGCCATTCAGGAAAAACCACCTCCAGTTCACTTAACCAAGATTCGAACCTCGATCTCCCCGTCCTCGGCAGTACAGCTCAACACAAAACTAGCGCATTAGCTAACTACATCACCGAGGCGGGTTATCCATAATGTTACAGCATTCTTGTAAAGTTTGTATCTAGCGAACAACAAGAATTTCTTTATGTCTGCATCATAGAAGCAATTCTTCTAAACAATGAGTTCCCATTAAGAAATGGGAATGAAGTGTAAGTAAGACAGTGTTTTGGCCAGATGATAAAGACAAGTAAGTAATTGATAATATGAAAGATTATGTATTTAGAAATAAGCCAACTAATAATTTATTTGTTTAACTGATATGTACCGATATTGAAATAATCTTGTATTTCTTGTAACAAAACTAAGTTATCCTGTAGATAAACTTTGCACTGAATGCTAGATAAATATTTCTTGCTATAATTTGTGCTAATATATTTTTATACTTTTTTTTCCCACAATATTTACACTATGACAAAACTCATAAAATAATTACTACCGCAACAATACTTGCAAATATTGCCTTTAAACTAGTTAAACACAATTATTACTACAAAATCGACCTTCCATAACAATATGTAGTTGTAGGTGGGGATAAAAACCCACACAGGGCTAAACCCCGCATGTTTTTTTAAAAATTAATAATGTGTAGTTTAATTACTGGCCTCCAGGGTGCAGATAGGTTGCGACCCCACCAGTTGTGTAGAGGAAACTAATGGCGGTTGGATGTTGGCACAACGAAAATGAGGTAATTGTATTTTTACCAGTTTTTATGTAATATTTCCTTTGATTTACTTGAATATTGTCAGCAGATTAATGAAGGTATTACAAAATGTAACTTGCTGCTGTGAAAGCAAGAGGTGAGGTCTGTTATAATGTAAGAACTCTTTCCTATTCTTGACCCATCCACGTGGGGGTCAATGATAACATCACCGTTTGGGGTAAAAACCCGCATCAGATCAAAGTGCGGGCTTTTGCCCTAATGCCTCTGAATATTAAATTTTTCTTACAAATTGAATTTTTGTCTTGAACATAAATATTTTGGTAAGATTAAAAGATTCATAATCTTTGAGCAGTAAAATGAGTCAGCGGTGGGTTGCGAGCCTAGTAAAGTTTCTGAAGGTCCTCCAAACACCAACTCCTCGACCCCTGCGGTTCCTGAGGAAGGCCCAAGTAATCCCACACCAGCCGATTCTCCATCGGAAAAGCCCAACGAAGAACCAATCTCCAATTCCAGAAAACCCCCCCTCCCGTCCCCCCCTCCCCCCCCCATCCCTCCAGGTACCAGTCATGAGGAAAACGTAGG
>CABFWB010000012.1:433697-457433 GCA_902151455.1 Timema bartmani | reverse complement strand
GCCAAGCCATCCCAGGACCCTCTCAAATCAAGACACCACCGGAAAACATCCATTCCTCTCCCCAAAATTTAAATAAAAAGAAAAACACTCTGGTAGAGGCTTGAAGTCAGTAATACTGACATCTACCCCCAACAAAAATATGTTTGGAAAAATTATCAGCAGAAAAAGAAACTACAAAGAATAAAAATTGCAACAAGTGACCTTTCCCCCACAGCCAAACCAAAAAGAAATAGAAGGAAGAAATCACCTTCCAGCTCTTCAGAATCGGACACCAACATCTCCGTCCGTAATTATAGCTCCAATCTGGATGGTTTATTTTCTGAAGAGGAAGAAGAAAGATAAAATGACACTTGACTTCAAATCGGTGACTTTGCTGTTGCCAAGGTGCACGGGAAAACTAAAAACAAGCCAATTTGAAATTATTCTACAAGATTCCAAAAGACAATAAGTTTCCTGGAAGACTTAACCAATTCAACAATTTATTGAATAGAATTACTCGCGAAACATTCTTTAATAACTTGAGTTTCAATGTTCTTTTGTTTCTTTTTTTCAATGCGATAGTTAAACACAAAATACCTATTCCTTAAAAATTTGACAGTCAATGTTTTTCTTTTCAAAATAGGCCTATGTTTACCAAAAATTATTTAAGACTAACCTTTTTTTGTGATAAACATTTATTCAATGATTTCCATTGATCTCTCAATGACTTATTACGTCTATTTGGTTTATTCTGAGAAATACATTTTTTATTACATTACATTTCTTCATTGAAACCCTTCCCATTTTCCAAAAAGTTATGAAATGGGGTAAAAACCAGCACTGTGGATTTTTGCCCCAGCCATGCGGGTTTTTACCCCATAGCGTGGAGCAAAAGCCCGCAAAAAGAGGTTTTTGAAAAATTCAAATTGCTCACTTAATATTTATCCAACAGCGCCGTTACTGTAAGTAGGTCTGGCCGAGATGGTAATCTATCAGTTACATCCGTTTTCCTTGGAATGTTGACCCACTAGCACTCACAATACCAAAAAAAACCCAAAACTGCGGGTTTTTGCCCCCACCTACCCTATAGGCCTTGAAATTTTAATACTGAATAAAAAACTTTTAACAGTTAAAATTTTTTTTTTACAATTTTTACAACTATATACTCCAATGCTGTTGTTTGCGGGTTTAATAATTCTTGGATAAAGGCCAAAGGTGCAATGAAATATAATTTATTTCCAACTAACTAAGTTATGTTAAATCAAAAGACTATATTATTATTATTAGCACCGCGTCTTACTACCCGTTCGGGTTATACGCAAAACAAAAGACTATACTTTGGTTGAAAGCACCAATTTTGAAACATGCTCACAGGTAGTGTGTACTTGACTATAAGTCTCTTGTAAATTAAGCATTAATTTTGGAACTGTGCGGCTCAGTTGGTTGTGTTAATAACTACTGTCCCAAGGGTCCTGGGTTCGATTCCCAGCAATGCAGAAAAATGTATTGTCGGTGCAGTGGGTTTCCCTTACACAGTGAAGCATTGTTTTCATTCGTTAGATTTTAAGTCATGTGCTGATATGATCTGTATGCTCAGAAAGTGTAGATTAAAAAATCTCAATAACAATGTGTAGAATTCTGGTAAGAAATAAAGAGGTACAAGTGAGCTTTTTTCAAAAATCATCGTGTATATTATGCTACATCAATTTACTCAGAGAAATAACTAACCAGTATGCTCTTCAAAGCTTTTACTAACATATTTATTTCATTTAAATAATCACACAGTGATGTAACTCATATATTCAATCAAATGAATGAACGATGTCAAAATGCCACATTGCCTTGTATGGGTGTAAGAGAGAGATATACCTGAAGTTCCTTTCTCTCTTACACAATGGTATGCAGACGACAGCTCGAAAATTTCAGCCACAGATGTCCATCCAGTTAATAAATATATAGAGATCAATGGGATCCAAGCATTCCATATTTTTAATTAATTTTTTTATTTCTTTATTATCTATGGTTGATATCAACTAAATAGTACAAAATTTAACTCCCAGATGGTTCTGCAAGCTACTTTTGGTTTTGTTGGATTGGATCCATTGATCTCTATAATTTAATTGGATGGATAAATGCGACTAAAATTTTCGAACTGTCGTCTGCACACCATTGTGTAAGAGAGAAAGAAACCTTTGGGTATCTATTTCTTTCTTACACACATGCAAGGCAATGTGGCATTTCGACATAATTCTCTAATTTTTATGAATATATGAGATATATCAATGTATGATTATTTAAACGAAATAAATGGGTTAGTAAAAGGTTTGAAGAGCATAACTAAGTACAACACTCATAACTTGTTTCTTTAAATAAGTTGATTTAGGCTAAAATATTAACACGTCCTACAAACCTATAAGCTAAATGATCGTTAGAACGTAGGACTTCTACACAAAGTTTGTCATTCGAACAAGAGTAATCAGGTTTTTAGCAACCTTTTTTCATTATAGCTATCAAACATTAAATATAATATGGTTTCTGAAAGCAATATACAAGCTGAGTGCTAGCTCGAAATAATATATTGTAACATAGTAATACTTCCTAAGAACCCTATAAACTAAATGATAGTTTGAATATAAAACTACTATACAAAGTTTGTTTTTCAAACACACTTAAGCTATCTTATTTCTTTATAGTTAACGAACATTAAATATAATTTGGTTTATGAATTCAATATATACAAACTAAGAGCCAGCTTTAAATATATATTTTTAGTAATACTTTATAAAAACCTATAACCTCAATGATAATTTGAATGTAAAACTACTACACAAACTCACATATTCAAACACATGTAACTAAGTTTTAAGCTACCTTTTTTCATTTTAGTTATTGAACTTTAAATATAATATTGTTTCTGAAACCATTGTATAATCAATAACCAATTTTAAATATATTGTAGTCTTGGCAGAATGTAAATAACATGCGCTTAAGCTACATATTTTAATACATCAAAGCTTTCATTTTAATTTTACAATATTACCTTTAAATCTGAATTGTATATCCTTTAATGTAAATGTTTCTTCAATCAAGTGGGGTATAATACTTCATTATTTAAAAATAATATATACTTTTATTCATTAGGCACACTTTTTTTTTTGCAAGAACATGAAAAAAAAACCCGTCGCATCTGTCCCCTCGCTAGCAAGCAAACGACAAACTTCAGAGTCACGATTTGGTCCGTTGCAAAGAGTGTTTTTATGTCCATCCAGTTTAGTATAGAGATCACTGATTCGATCAGAAACAGATCTATCTACGTAGCAGTTATCGTCTGTGGCAATTAATTTATACCCATAAATGGCTGTAAGTTACTTTAGTTCAGAATCTATCCAGTGTACTATCTAGGGTTTTAACTGCACTTGATTTTTAGTGCACTCTATCGCGAAACTTTACACTAATAATCTTATTTGGCTACTAATGCTTTACGTTGCAACCCTGCTAATTCCCTTAAAATAGTTATTATTTGAATGTGCAAAAAATAAGAGTCCTCCAGTGAAATGTCAATATGCTAATTTGATCTGTGATCAAAAGATCAAAATAAAATCGCATAAACAACATTAGGTTACCAGAGTAGCTTACTCTTTAAATACGCTAGCACACGATAATACTAGCTAAAAATGAGTATAACTATATCGGCTATTCGTCCAAGAACAAGTATTCTGGACAAATCTTTAAGTAGGGGCAGGGGCGAAGTTAGTTTAAGTTGTTATGCCCTTCTTTTTTCAGAGTTGGTTCAATACTGCCAAAATCGAGTATATACAGTACCTGAGCTGCAAAACAAGTAAGTTTTAAGTTTAGTTTTTAGATACTTTTTTAACAATTTACTTTTGTTTAGTATTTATGGGCTAGCCGAATATACAATTTTGTTTTAAAATTCCCTAGTGTCAGCTTGCAATCCAAACCGACCTAGTGGCCGGAGTCTGCTGGCGAAAATAGTGCCAACCTTTGCAGATAAAGGGTGTCATGTGGTCAGCACAGCAAACACTTGGGCAGTTTATTGTTTTATAAACCAGAGCTGCTATTTATTCATTCAAGTAGCTCCTTATTTGTCCTCGGGAGCCTGAGTTGATTCCATTCCAGACCCACTGCTTCCCAAATACTCTGGAAGAGCCAGGGCTCGAACACAGGAACTCTGACCATAAAATGTTGAAAATTATTAAAAAAAAGTATCTGACTTGTATTTCATCAAGCAATTAGAACCTTTGTGGGTGTGATGATTAAAAATACCTTTAAGTCAAAAGTAGCAAGTTTATTGGGTCAATAATATTACATTTTCTTTAAAAAAATCAAGTTTTCTGTATATAGGACATTAAGACTGTACTAAGAATATTTAGGCCTAATACATAATTTAGAAAATATTTTCTCGACTCACCTATTTCACTGGGTAAAGGATACTGAGACGCAAAAACCTACAGCATGTATGCCTTGAACTTCTTTCTGTTTTCATTAGCAAACTTATTGTGTTTTTTTTAAAACCTTTTAAGTCAATTAAAATTCAATAAAAATAAAAATTTGGATGGATCACAATATTTAGAGACTAGGTAGTTTTGCCCATGCAAAGTTGTCATGGGTTTATCTTGTGTCAAGAAGTAATAACCGAGAGGCCGTGAATCTGATTGAAACATTTTAATTGTCTTTGGATTTAATTAATTCTTTACTCAACCAATGTAGAAAGCACATCCATTCCTAAAGACTCGTCAACATTGTTGGATTAAGATGCTAAGCTCGGATAAAATATTAGCTTTGGTCCTTCCATCATATATGTTTTCTTGTACAATTTACCTGATTATATCATTGGTGGAAAAACAATAGGGCCTACCCATGTGATGGATACATTCATGGAACTAGAGTCATAACCTCAGACCATGTAACCACCAAATTGGGTTCAACTTTTCACTCTCGCAATAGAATTGGACTGCCGATGATGAAATCGAGGTATCGAATACTGATCAGGTGAACTGAAGATTCTTTTTCTTAAATGATTTTTAATTCCACACAAATTTGGTTACATTTCTTCTAAGTTCTACTTGGTTCATTCCTTACCCATTTAATGATTTACCCATCAGGTAGTAAAATCATACCAAAAACAGCCTCATCTGTTGTCACATCAAGCTTTAGATGCTAATTACTTATTCAGGAGAGACTTAAGTTTGAAACTCAGTCAGACTTTAGATTCAAACGAGGGACGAGCGATTCACTGTTCACTACCAGGGCAGCTCCTAACAGAATTACCCGTGTAAGTAAAGCAATGTGTGTTTTTTTTTAATCACTGCGTCTTACTACCTGTTCAGGTTATACTATGCATATATGATAGCTAATCTAATGGCACAGGGATGAGGATGGAAGCATTTTAGAGGTAATCTTGTGTAGAAGGTGAGTGGGATACATTTAGGAAAAACCACCCTTAATAGACTCGACCAGGATTCAAACCCCAATATCTCCGTTAACAGCAGGTTACTCTATCACGAGAGTGACACCTTAGAGTGTTTGGCCATTGAAGCAGGTAAAAGCAAAGTTGATTATTGTAATTTTATCATATTATAAATGTCTGCATAATGTTAGAGACATGTGTATTTATATTTTATCTTGATGAAATGTTTCCTCTTAAAACATGTTTTTGTCTCCTGTTGTAAAATGTGTTGGATGTTACTAGAAACTTAGTGACCTTTTGGCTAGATACCGACTCATATGTGATTTTGCTATTTTTTTGTTTGTTTTTTATTGATAGGCTTGCAGAAATGGGTCAAGAAGTTGGTGTGAAATTCATTGACCTATTATTTGTGCGTGAAAGAAGTTATAAGCGTGAAATAAAGATACTGAATATTCTTCTCTTCGTTAAGTCAACTTTATGGAAGGTAACTCTTATCATTTTTATTTTAAATTAGTTAATGCATCAGGGGTGGACTGGCAGGATCCAAGTGGCCCGAGACTACATGACGGCTAATAACACACCATTGAAGCTATATTTTAGTGTAAGATGAGGTTGTGAGATGAAGTAGTTAAAAAAATGTGTTATTGATAAATTTAGTCAGACACCTTAGCTCCGTCTACTGACTGGGTTTGATTCCCGGCATGGTCTAAAAATGTATCATTAGTGAAATGAGGGTTTTCCCTTTCACAGTTGATGAATTAACGGCCGGGAGCTGGGTGTTGTGTCCTTTCTAGGTTTATGTTTGTTTTTAAGTCGTGTGCCGATATAATCAGCTGGTTCAGAAAATGCACCTTAAATAAGTGAAATGAAAATTAGTAAATTTATTCTTGAAGCCATTTTAGCTGCATGATCAATGATTACATCACTATTCTTCATTAAAACATTAGTGTCTAGTTTATACTGACATGAGCAAATATGCTCCTAAATTGTTAGCTGGGAGCCTAATTTTAATATATTTAGATTTTTAAAATGATCTTCCACCCACTCTTTTTGTAGGTTATAAAGCTAGAAACAGTCAGTATTTACCAAACAAAAGACTTATAAGTTTAGCTTATGAAATTGTTTGTTAACAACACCAAGAAAAACAAGCAAGATGGTTTTACATTTAATTTCCTCGTATACTTTAAAGTTATATTTCCAGTATCCATGAACTATTTAATAAACTGCATCAACTTATGTTTGTTGTAAATATTTTAGAAAGATTTTATAATTCCAAAGGGCTGCTACGCACCTGGAAAACCAGGAGGAAAACAGTTTTTTTTTGTCTCCGGAAACATCGGGTTTTGCAACAACTGCATACATTTACACATCAAGGTTAACTCAGCTTGTTCTTAACACCAAACTACGTAACTTCACATGTGTCAGTCTTATAAAAAATAAAATTTCATTCTTCTCTACCACTTTCTAAACAAAGCTGGCGAATTTATGGCAACGATGTCACTTGCTGATGATAGGGAGATTGTGGTTTGATCCCCGTCTGTTGTACTGAGGATTTCTTCTCCCTAAATTGTTTCCCACTTTCTGTGTGCAAATGTGGGTATAATTCCTATAAATTCATCCTTCTTCATCCCTAACACATTATCATAATTAATATATAAACATACAACTTGAATGAATAGTAAGACATGATGCTAAAAAAATAGATTATAAATGTGTAATAATTTCACTGTGACATTATGTTTAGTGGTAATGGGACCACCTGAAGGTAAAGAAGGAATGTAAACAAGAGATGGTACAGTAGAGTAGTGCAAAAAAATTCAGCTAATTCTTGATTGGCATCCTCGTCAGAAAAGGTTCGCCCTCCCTGGTCTAAGGTTTGTGGAAAATCGAGAACTCATGGAAAAAACAGGGAATTTTATACTATAAAAGTAGGTCTAATAATAACCCTGCATTATTATACTATGTCAATGCTGTCCCATTGGGAATGAGAAGTTAAAACTTTTCTAGAATGTGGCGTAATGGTGTAAATTGTAATCTCTTGACGTCTGCATATCCCCAGGCCTTGTTCGGGAAAGAAGCAGACAAGTTGGAGCATGCCAACGATGACGAGAGGACGTACTACATCATCGAGAAGGATCCCATTGTCAACAAGTTCATCTCTGTGCCCAAAGACAAAGGCAGTTTGAACTGTGCAGTGTTTACTGCGGGGATCATAGAGGCGGTGCTCAATGGGTGTGGATTTGTAAGTATAGCAGAATTCTGGTAAGAAGGCACTTTTAGTGGATACAAACATTTTTTGTGGCCAAATTTTATTTTTTACCATATCTCACTTCTCATTTGGGTTGTACACATATGTACTAGTTACACTAATGTCTTAGGATGAAGGTTAAATTTAGAGTAAGTGTACCAGGATTTGTGTGGGGATGGAGTGGAAAACCATTTAGGAAAAACCACCCTCAATACACCCGACCGGGATTTGAACCCTGATCTCCCCTGCCACCCTCCGTTATGTGCAACCTAGGCTTTTGGAGAGTGATACATTAGACCTTGCGGCAAGCGAAGCTGGTTGCTGTTGACATTGATAACATTTTAATTTGACAGTGTCTTATTTTAGGTATTGAGATTCAAAAGTGACAGCTGTAACTCTATATAGTTAGGGCTTGTGTGAAAATTGTTTTAGTGACTTTAAATAATCGACCCAAAAGTGCCTTCCTATCTAAATGAGTCTGTAGAGTCTTCATGAAAGAAGTTCAAACATACTTGTGAAAATTTTTTGTTTATATTAAGAAACTAAAACCACATAGCGACTTTAACGCTCCGATTTACTTCTTCTTGCTAAATTTAAAAACTGCTAAATCCTCCACGTGATCCAGAATAGAAAGTTCATAATGAAGCATTATAATATTTAATATTTGTCACATTTTATGATAAATTAAACTGCTAATAAGTTCAATAAAATTATAAATGGTTATAAAATAAATTTATGACAAAACTTATATTTTTCTATGTAGTGTTTATCCATTTTAACAGTACTTAAATTTATTATTGGAAGATTCATTTGATTTGTTTCCAGCCTGCCAAAGTGACAGCTCATTGGCACAAAGGAACAACATACATGGTCAAATTCGAAGATTCTGTCATAGCCAGGGACAAACAGTTAGAAGATAGATAAAAAGTAACAACTGGTTCGAGTATTTTACATTTTGGTCATACAAAACAGTTGTAACAATAAAGTTATATGTGTAAATATCGCCGCTCTTATGTATCAATAAAGTTGTCAAATTCCCTTCAAATGCATTTGTTTATTTCTAGAGGTGTGCAAAAAGCAACACAAAGCTTGGGTCTTGAAACATACAAAGCAACATCAAGGATAAGGGTTTTGCTGTGGTCACATTCCTTTACTTTTAATCTGTAAATTGTCCATTGAATACAGTTAAGTAGAGAGAAAGGTTTGTAGATAAAAAACAAAGCAACCTATATATTCTTTCATGCTGACATATCTGAATTTATCTGTGCTTTATGAATGTCATTTAATTGCAAATCGATATTAAAATACTGTTTAGTAACCATTTTAAAAAATGATAATATACCGTATTTCTTCGGTTCTAAGACATTTTTTTCCTCCATTAAAACGTTTCTAAAAATGAATAGCATCTTAGAATCACATTTCGTTTTCAACCAATGCTCTCTATGGCTTAGAAGAATCAGACTGATATTGATTAAGAAGGAAGAGATGAAAAACATGGTGTAACAAGATTAGTGGTTAACAGTGGGACCAGCATGCTCTCATTGTTTACCCTGGCTACACTCCCTGCTCTCTTTGTCTCCCTCCTTGTCTAGCAGGTAGGCAGCGGCCTTCTCACTTGACTGGGGGATTAGAGGGCTTGAAGGGGGAGGATGGGGCGCACACTTGGAAGGGTCTGAGTCCTTTTAATTCTGGCTTAGTATTCTAGAAGTGGTGGATTCCAGACCCTTAGCTGGGACCACCCCTATATATACACGGTCATCGATAATAGGTGTGCTCAGTACTTGGTTCTCAACCAGCGAGTCTGGGAGTCCCCAGTCTGAGTTGGTCCGCAAGTGAGTTGACGTGTTAGCGAGTGGGTCGGAGAGTCCGGCGTTCGTTTATCGCGGTTCATCACAGTGTGTCATGTGCGGGGACATGTGGAGGCTTGTGTGGGCTGCACGGGTGATGTAGACATTTATTGTCATTGTGGACCACTTTTTTTAATGAACGTTTTTGTGACTTTTTAATATTTGAATTTATTTAATTAGTTTACTTCTATTTTCATGTGTTCTTATTGAATTACAAACTTGATTAGGACTCTTTTTATTTAATTTAATGACTCGTTGTAATTAATTTAGATGTATAGTTAATCAGTGTGTGTATGTTTTAGTTTTAATAGTCAAAACCTTGAATATTTCTTGAGCATTTTCATTCGCGTTTAGTTAGCAAACCACTCCAGTATCCTTAAAAGAACTCTTGGTTCACACTGTGACGTGTGACCAGCCCCCGTGACCCTCTCAGGTTACACGCACCCTATGTTACAATACCTACTGACAAATAAGATGCTATGGTTGTTTGTAGATAGAATTTTGTATTAAAAATATTTCTTAGATATGGGGTATTTTAAACTTTTATTTTTTTCGTTAGAATCAAAGTGTATTTTTCCTTCTGTTGTTGATACCACGGTTACTAGACTAGCCGGTAGGGGTCATACACAGGTCTGTTCCAGTGATGACATAGCCTGGACACCACCAGCCGACCTGGCACGTTAGCAGTACTCGAGCCGAGCAATGGTATATTACAGGTTATCTAAGAAGATGCCCATGACTGTTTAACTACTCATTTATTTCTTTTAACCGTATCCGATACAATTGTAAAGTGCATCTGATTACAAAATGATTTTGTATTTTAGCTTTATTCAGCAGAATACACAAAAACCATGGAAAATATAACAAATATAGTTCTATAAGCATTATTTCAGTGTTATAGTTATGAAACATTATAATATAACAGCTATAGCATTCATGATATTTGTTTGGTTATTATTACATAGGACTATTTTATAACATTATTATAATCTATTTAATTGTATAAAACAATGCTGCAGCAAATAAAACCAATATTGTTGTTTAAGCGCTATTTTAGTTTTAGGTTCGTTTATTTATATAAACTATGGCATACAATGTATTTCATAGAAACTAATCCTGCAGACAGTTCAGAAACACCAGAACTCCATTCCGGTTTTTTCATGGACTATTTCTTAACCTACAGATTGATTCCATACGCAGTCTGTATCATTGTTTAATGTTGATTGTAGAAGTTGTTGAACTTCTTTGGGAGAATGTAGTTTTTCTGACAGTATTTTACAGTCATTACAAATAGGCCTAGTTGGATTTACAACAGTGCTAAGAATTGGTAAATTTAAATGAGGAACTGAACAAGGCTTTAACACATGTCTTTTTACCCGCCTCGGTGGCATAGTTGGCTAACGCGCTAGTCGTGTTGAGCTCGACCCCCGAGGACGGGGAGATCGAGGTTCGAATCTCGGTCGGGTGAACTGGGGGTGGTTTTTCCTAAATGGTTTTCCACTCTCCCTCCACGCAAATGCGGGTTCACTTCCTCTAAATTCAACTCCCAATTCCTAATCCATTAGAATAATTAGTATTTAGGCGTATAACCCGAACGGGTAGTAAGACGCGGTGCTAAATATTATATTATTAAACACATGTTTTATAGGAAGATTCAATAACTCAATCTTTAAATCTCTTATATAATCTAATTCATCACAATGTATTTAGCAGATGCAAGCGATATCAATGGCAAATGAATCGGCCAGCTTGCAATCATTTATCCACTTTAATTTAGTTTAGTTGTTTTTAGGAAACTTGTGAAAATGAATGCCTATGTCCTTTTGGTCTATATCATGAATAGTATAACCGGTAATCGCACAACACACCATTGTTACAGACTCACATTCTATTAAACTACATTATTACACAAGTAAAAACACTCAGTGACTGACACGTAACTCTAAGCCGAGGTTAGCTTGGTGTTCACTTGACGTCAGGGGGCAGGGTTGCCACTGCGCATATTGCTCGTGACCCCTACTGTCTAGTCTTAGTAACTGTGGGTAATACATAAAAATTAAGGAGCGTCTTAGATTCAAAGAAATACTCTATATAGATGATACCCATATTTAGTTATTTCAAATCTGTTGCTAATATATCAAAATAATCATCTTTTTCTTTTAAATGTTTCAAAACTCTAAAGTGTATTGTGTGTGTCTGTCGAAGCATAGGAGATTTGACCTCTTAAATTTCAAGGTTTTGGACACTTATAACTATTTCATTATTTTCATACACTCAAACACCTATACCACTAGTGGCTCCTGTCTATAATGAAAGCAGAATCACTTGAAATCAAACAAAAATTATTTAAATACTTTGCAGCCGCTGGAAGAAAGCAACTCTATACAATTAAGTATATATGAAAGGGGAAGCTTGGGGATGAATGAGTATAATTATGGAAATTGGCCATAACTGAATCATGTTTGAATAAAGCAGTACTTTGGCTAAGGCCACAGGAACAGAAGTCGAATAGGGGGATGCTAGACGGAGTGATAAAAGCAGCATAATTGCAGCTGCAAAATTCATGAGAGAGGCTACACAGAGTGACTTAAACCGCTCATCGCCCATGACTTCTCTTCAGTGTTGTCTACATTTCAATCGGGAAAACATTGTTCCTTTTAATATAACAGGAAAAATGATTTGCCACTCCAAGCTACGTGGTGCGTGTGGCTGTAACCAAGGGCGCTCATGTGGGTTTTTCAAATGGGGAGCATATTGGAGTCCCATTTGCCCCTCCTCGAGAGAAAATTTCATGAATCTAACCTCGAGGAAGTCAATTTTCGCAAATTTTTTTATTTTTTTTAAATTAACAAAAAATAAAATTTGGTTTAGATGAACCCATTGAAAATAACATATTTTTCACAAGTTTATTGAACATAACAAAATAAAAATAAAGCTGGTGAAGAGGGAATGGGAGGAAATATAAATTTTATAAGTTTTATCTTTGTTAACTCGAATATTGATGATTCTAAGTTGTTGATAGCAAATTACAGCCAAATCCCAAACATACAATTTTATCTTTTAATAAAAATTAATAGTAAATATTGTAAAGTTATAAGGGGGCCAGAGCACCCCTTATCGCCCATTTATGGGCGCCTGTGGCTATAACATCATTGATTGTAGTCCATCGACAGGAACATTTCAACGTGTATAATAATTGCTTCACTAGCAATAAAAATCGATGACATTGTCATTCATTTTGAATATCGAATATTATAACTAACAATAAAAGTGTAACACTTATAACAACGCAGGTAAATGTGGCTTTGAGTTACGCTTGAATGATAATTGGAGGAACGTGGAGGCACAACCCTAGTGGAGGAGCGTCCCTCGGTTTTCGTAGCACGTGTGGCAAGTATAGAGGTTGGATATGTCACCTGGGAAATGGACCTCGCCGCATTCCAACACGACATGATCTTGAAGCCGGATCTGATGTACCTCTTTTGTGAGATATTTATCGCTCGTCTAGCATACCACCATTTAACTACTTGGTTTCCATTTTTCGCGCGACAAAAACAGCTTTAACGCAGTAGGAAAAATCGTTTGTGTGGCCTTAGCCTAAATGGCATGGTTATTTCATGGGAGAGAGAATTGTGGGTGTTACAGTGGTTAGAAATGTAAGACAGGAAATTGTTAAACTATTTAAAAGGAACAAATTAAATCCTGTATGAGTAACCTTGTAAGACCATTGTTTAATTCACTCACAGGTCTGTGCGTCGACTGTGCTGAAACCATACTCTGAATGCTAACATAGGAATGTAGATGTTGAAAAAAAAAAATTCATACTGTATTCATTAAAAGTATTGGAAAAAAAATATCGATACCTTACTAGTATCTAAAGAAAAGTATCGATAACAGTATCAGTAGCAAAATTTTAATCTGGATTTTTTACTTTTTATTTATCCAAAATTCACTTCTGAAAGATGCCATTTTTTAAAACTACATTCGTCTTTATATACTTTATCAAAATAGATTATTAACTATTGATAAACACTAGAAGAATGGATGCCCTACCCTCCTGCTTCATCTGCTTAAATAACACACAAACTTTTCTGCTTCCTCTCTTTGGGGCACCCTTGAGTTAATTGAGCTCTACAAAAGCTTATTTGGTTTAGTTTGTGATGACTGTGCTTATTGATGAGCTAAAAGAGATTGAATGTTAGAGTTGCTTCTTGCTTTTCATTCAGAAAGTGAGTGAGAATTGAGAAATAGTGTCATTTGTTTTCCATCACAGTACACCCTAACTAACCAGCATGAGTGAAGATAACAAAAAAGTTTTGTCCTTCAATACCGATCCGATACCGGAGTTTGAGTACTAATATCAGTGAAAGTATCGGGGAAAAAAAAGTATCGAGTAAAACACTACTAGTATCGATACTTTTTTCACATCCCTATGGCTGGCGCACATTCTTGTAAGTGTGAATCCATATTAACTCTCACTTTTGTGTCTGAAAATTTATTTTTGCGTGTTTTCTAATATGAAAAAGGAATATTTGTGAAAATGTAAAGTTGTGTGTAACTGTGAACGTGATCAGAAGATGTGTGAAGAGTATTTGAATAAATGAAAGAGAAGTTTATTTGTTTTCTATCAAGGTCCAACCTAACTATCGGGTTCAACACTGTTTCCATACACACACGCCCCCCTACCTCTAGGACAGGAGAGGTGGCAGTGAAAGTTAGGGAAAGTTACCTTATATTCATTTGCTGAAACATACGATCTGCAAGACCACATGTTAAGTTGTTGTCACTTGCGGCAATCAAAACTTTCACACAAACAATTTTATTTTAGCTATGTTTTTCTTTTAACCGTTCTTGAAGCTTCTGCTAGTTGTCAGCTACCATCACTCCTATGGTGAAGGGACTCTGCGTGTACCCTGATTTTTATAGGAAGCTCACTTTCAACCAGTAACATTGAATTAAAGTTACTAAAGTTTGGCATCGTAAAAAAAAGTTTTACTTGATTTATTAACTAAAAAATAACCCGCCTCGATGGCATAGTTGGCTAACGCGCTAGTCGTGTTGAGCCTGACTGCCGAGGACGAGGAGATCGAGGTTCGAATCTCGGTCGTGTGAACTGGGGGTGGTTTTTCCTAAATGGTTTTCCACTCTCCATCCATGCAAATGCGGGTTCACTTCCTCTAAATTCAACCTTACCTATTCCCAATACATTAGCGTAATTAGTACTTAAGCGTATAACTCGAACGGGTAGTAAGACGCAGTGCTAAATTAAATGAATTAATTAACTAAAAAGTAATCATTTCCCCCAATTTATTTAAGATATTTACCCTTCACTTTCTGAACCAACTATATCATCACAAGAGAATTTATATGAGCAGGAGAGAAAGATATTTTCACAAACCTTCTAGGATTCTTTTACATGACAATTGACCGACGGCTTTACTTCCCCTCTGAAGGAAGTTGTGCCACAAATTTTTTTATCGCTCAAGAAAAACCTGTCGAGCCCAGCTGGGTTTGAAACCACGAACATCGGGTCCTGAGGCGAGCACTTTACCCAAAGACCATTGAGGTCAACAAAAATTTCTAAAAAATCCTTCAAATAATACTACCTTATGGATTACTGTATAATTTATATTTAAATTATTAATTAAATGGACTAAGAATATAAATACAATTGTAATATTTCTATTTTTCTTAACAAGAGTTTCCAGATTTCAAATAACGGGCTTCCTAAGAAAATCAGACTGTACAAATATATGGATGAAAACTATATAAACTGTAAAGCTATTTATTTTTTTACTATTCTGAAAAAAATAGGATACATGAACATGAGGTTGCTAGAAAGTAATTTTTAATCAAATAATCAGATTTGTACATCAAAAATCTAACTGTGATATGGCCAACAACACAACCTCTATACAACAAAAACTGTTAAGTCCTACACAATGTCGACTGATAAGTCGTCCCAGTTTAGATGAACTTAAAGCGCCTGTCCCTGTAAGCGACCTGACCGGTTCGGAACTTCTTCTCTTGCTTGTCCTGGAGGGAAAACAGAACAATACAATTAGTTTAATTGCTGGCATCAAACTTTATAGAGTTATTTGTGACTTGTCCCCTCACCATCTCGGTACTAACTGTCGGAGTTATTTGTGTGAAGGGGGAATGTGATCCCTTTAGGGGAGAACATATTCGGTTCTCCCAATCGATATTCTGAATCCCCCGTCGCTGACTGAGCCAATCTAATGTGAGTGTGACGCTACAGTCCATGCAACCAATGATGCGAGTAAATTCATATTAAAAACAATAAAATCAAGGTTAGACACAGAATAAGCCGATTACCGACTGTCTTTGAGATGGAAGGATCGATCGGATTCAAGTATGTCTATTATTATGCTGTGTGAGAGAACTCTACCATAATTAATTTCATATTTTAATAATTAACTGTCATCATTTTTATAAACATTTCAAATCATTTTAACATGCACAAAAAAAAATCCTTAAAATACTTTAATTAGGTTTCATGATCTATAGCGGACGATGTAATGTTGTCAGCTACTTGAAACATTAAATCAAATCAGCCACGGAGGCTTGTGGTCAGCTTTTTGTGCTTCTGACTTACAAAAGTTATAGCTGTGGGGTTGCTGGGGTACTGACCATTCCACGCAGAGTTCTCTACAGTTTAATAATAAGTGTGAACCTAGGCACAAAGCCGTCCTAGATAACTCGGTGGTAAGGGCATCGCTTTATATGATGTCCCAAGTAGCTGACAATCCCACTCTGTCAGCAGAAAGTGCTCTACAATTTAATAACGAGTATAAAACTGAGCACAGATCAGACTTAGATAGCTCAGTGGCAAAAAGTATTGCTGCATCAAGTCTAAGGTCCAGGTTTGGATGCTGGTACTTACTCTGCTAGACTTGAGCAACCAGGCGTACAGGACAATGGGTATGAGTACTAGCCCCAAACCATAACCGGTACTCTTGGGAGTCGGCTTGAAGTGGTCATAGCCTGTCGCTCTCATCGCTATGAACCTCTGCACGCCCGTGTCGAACTGGTGGAACAACAATAGTAATATTAGTTTCAGTATTTAATGCGCTGGAAAAGTTTAGCAAAAATTCATAAACCAAATGGGTTTATAACGTTCCTGGGTGGAGCTGTTCTGCAATAGGAGAACAAACCAGGGAGGAGAAAAATACAATGACAATACATTATTTGAGGTATTTAATGAACCAATTGATTATATCAGCACATGATATATCTAGAATAGACACAACACCTAGTCCCCCGGCCATTAATTCAACAATGAGAAAATGAAATAACACACATTTCACCAAACCTACATTTTTCGGGCATGCCGGAACTCATGATTCTCTAACTCAGTAGGCAGACACACTATCAACAGAGCTAAGATGTTGGAAAAATGCCAATTATTTGTTGTGTGATCACCCTATTAAATTACACCATTCAATTCACAAAGATTCATTCTATGCTCTTATACCAGTTCCCTTTCATTTCGCCGACATTTAGGTCTTAGTGATCAAAATATGAGTTTTTTTTTTTTCAGGAAAATTCAAACTTTAAGACTTTGTTTACAAATATACACAACCTATATATATTATGCATTGTGTTATAGAAGATAGTTTAGTGTTCATTCCAGTAAACACCAAACTCATTTTCTCTTTAAAAAAAAACAACGGTTTTGTCAGTATTAATTAATCTAAGCGCAAAATCTAACTGGAAATATGTTCACTACCTAGGCAGAAGTACAAATAGCCACTAGCCAGTATCTACTCAGTTTGTCATCTCACTTGTTTGTCTCTAAACATCAACCTGAGAATATACAAAACTATCATCTTTGCCCTTTATGGCTGTGAATCATTTTCTCTCGTTCTTTACCAATAGGTTAGATAGAGAGTTTTTGAGAACAAAGTGCTAAGAAAGATTTTGATACTAAAAGGAATGAACAAACAGGAGAATGAAGAAAGTTACATAATGAAGAATTTCATGGCTTGTGTGCATCTCCAAACATATTAAAGATAATCAAGGTTTGCAGCTTATTTAATTGGGTAACCTGAAGATATTGGGTAACCTGAAGATATTAGCATCAGGGTAGGTAGGATAAGCTCAGCTATCTGAAAAAGTTTTGAAAAAGTAGAGAAAACATCCCTTTACATAAAACAGATGTAAAATTGATATTTTAATGGTCATTTTTTAAAGCGTAGTGACATTTTAGCGAGCGGGCCAAGCTAATGTGTCAGTTCCTTTTGGCGGACCTAATGCACCTGGAGAATCAGGCCTGCGGGGAGCTATGGAGAGTAATGTGCGCGCAACTATTAATCTCCGACACTGAAAACAACCAGTAAGCCGGCTAACCTCGACTACTGAGTGCTACATTATGAGCACACAGAGTTTTTTTTCAAAGGTGTATTCCAGTGTAGATTAGTTTAGTTTTGTGGTTGTAACTTGAATTTTATTATTTTACTAAGTTGTTTTAAATTTCATGTAATAATTTATACCAGTAATGTTTTTTTGATTTAGTGTATGTACCGTAGAAAAAAAATGGAAGACTCTGAAAACATCAACAATGACTCTTTCGGTTCAGTTGACTTTTTGTTGAATAATTCTACTGAGGTTTTCTTTTTTGACCGAAAAGTGCATTTAAAAGGAAAAATTGCAAGACCAAAATTAGATATTTCACAGAAGGTATAGCATATATATATGATTAAAATTTATTATTATTATTATTATTGGTGTTAGTAATAGTAGTAGTATGCCAGTATTGTATTATACAACTTCATAAAAAAACAATTTTTGACTTTGTTAAGTGTGCCCCTTTATGAGTGATCATGACTCAGCTTCGCCAGTGGATACAAGAAGACCCTTTGGATGGCGAGACATTGATAGGGGGATAATGTGAAAATATACTTAAAAAAGGTTGTTTCAAGCTAGGGATTGGATGGAAATGTCTCAGGATAGGGTTGAATGGCAATTTATGTTCTGGCAGTCGGGAGCTTTTGAGTTGTTGGTTAGTTAGTTATAGTTTTACCATACGTCCTGGTTTGAAGGTCTAGTCCCGGGGTCTTGGCCGGTTTGTCATTTTGTCCCGTTCAGAAGAAAAATGTTAAGAATATGAAAAATTAACAAAACAATATTGACTAGAGAGAAAACAAAAGCAAGTGCAACTGATATTGTTATCAAACTTAAGAAATTGATAGGCCTGACAAATCTTGAAGAAAGGTGGGATAGTAGATTAATACCACAAGGAGCAAAAAAAACAACAAAAAAGTTCAAGGCACTAGAGGAGCCTTAAAGCATTAACGTTGATATAGTTATGAAAGAATTTACAAATTTTTATAATCTATGTTTGTCCTACATTGATTGAACATTGTTTCGGTGGAGCAGAATCTTTATTCTGGATGGACACCGGTGATATTATATGGCCCGAAATTGAAAATTCAGCAGAAAAAATTAATGAAACACTTGGAAATGGTGCAATAAACTTAAATGAACTATTTGATATAGTGGTAGTTGTGAAGGCATTTTGGTCTTCAAATTGTGACACTTTCAAAACCAAGAACTTATATTGTGAAAAAAAGTGGGTTTGGCCTATTACAAAATAAACATTGAAATAAGTTGCAATGAGTTTTATGAAAAGATAAAGAATAACAAAGCATTTCTAAAAAAGGTTCACGCAAGTAACTGTAGACTTTAGGTTTGTTAAATCTCCTAGCCTATAGTAAATTATGCTTCATAACTTCATTTTTGTATTCATACTCTTTTCTGTAATACATTCAAGTGAGTTTGGGTTCAGTTTTCATCTAAATAAATGATCAAAAGTAACTTTTAAATGGGAATTAATTTTCAAAATTTATATCACCAATGACATCATAAACATCCTTTGGATTGGTAAGGGATGGTGGGAGGGGGGTGGGAGGGGTGGGTGGGTGGGAGGGGGGGGTTAAAACTTTTAAAAGTGTGTTAATGCTAATTTTCCCTTTCACCCCAATGGGGTTTTGCATCATGATTCTCTTCCAGTAAAACCCTAAAAGTGTCCCGGTTTGAGAGGAAAATCTTATGGTAAGCCTAGTTAGTTAGTTAGTTAACTATAGTAGGAATTTTGATAGTATGAGACTTTTAGAATATACAAACACATTTTATTTGGTCGATAATGATAACATTTTACTATATTATTAGTGTTGTTTTATACTTGTTAATAGTATATAACAAAAGTGATTGCTTCAGAACACATGATTTGACCTATGAATATAATACTATATAAAGGTATCAAATAGCTGAAGCTGTTATTAATTTTAGAGAGGAATTCACCATTTAGATATCATATTCTGAAAATTGAAAAATTACACCTGGACACGGGAATCGAACCCGAGATCTTTGGCTTAGTATGCCAATGCTCTACCACTGAGCTATCCAGGAGTCGTGCCGTGCCCAGGGTCATTTTTCACTCATATGACCCTGGGCACGGGACGACTCCTGGATAGCTCAGTGGTAGAGCATTGGCGTACTAAGCCAAAGGTCCTGGGTTCGATTCCTGTGTCCAGGTGTCATTTTTCAATTTTTCAGAATATATTAAGGTAGTTTTAGTAGCTTTCAAGGCGGTAAAATAGTTCTCTCTTTCAAAATCCTATTGTAAATTTCTACACTAGGATTGCCAACTTTGCCGAAATAAAATATGGGACTCTAATCGAAGGTGTGGGGAAAAGGAGTCTACCCCCAAATTTTTAAACATATAATGAATGACCCCACAAGCTATGTTAAGGTTATTTTTTATAATACTTATTGAGGTCTGGTGTGTAAATAATGTAATTGATAAAAAAAAGTGTCAATAATATTATTGTTTACTAACTAGACATGTATACAATAAATTATTATTATTTGACGTTTATTCTTACTATATCCCAGTTTTCTTACAAATGTTCATTGTACATATCTTAAAGCTATAAAAGTCCCTACCTATCACATATTATTTGAAGCTGTCACTTTTGATAGACATTATAAATATAAAATAACACCAACAACAAAATAAAATGTTATCAAGGTTGGTTGCAAAACATGTTTGTATTTTCAAAAAGATACTATAAATGCCTGAGTCTGCAAGAGAGTATCAATCTCTGTCACGCCACATGGCTCGTTTTCTGGAACTTCTCTATTATTTCCAAGCTTATAGTCTACACGCTTTCCCCCTTCACCTACAACATATTTTTGTCATATCAATAAATAGAGAGTAAAGAAAACAAGAAACTTATCTCAAGGTAATGAGTAAAGATTGATGCTAAGTTTTCAAATATATTAAAATTTTCTGTTGTGAACCTAACAAAAATGTACTATATTAGTTAGAGCAGTGCATGGTCCAACTGCTCACTGAAAATGTGGCCCTCACAGTATACTGGAGGAAAATATAAGGTAACCCCTTGGTAGCAGATATGAAATAACTAACAATTCAAATAAAAATATGTATAAATATGAGTATATATTAATAATGCTAAGTTGTTTCTGTGAAAGTAATTGTGCGTGCATATTTCATAATCCATTTATGAGAAATTAATAAACTTTTTTTTGGCAGTAAAATTTGAAATATTCTACCAACCAAAAATACAATTTATATAAAAGTTAAGTATTGAAAATAATTGCTTAACAAGGTGGACCCCTTATAGTCTCAAAAAAACCATTATTTGTTTAATGCATTCAATAATTTCCCAACATGTCAGATGGAAGTCCTCTAAATGGAAAACAGACACATTAAATTAAAAACTTATGAATCATGTGATGTTATTGCTAGGTCTAATGAAATGAATTCTAGGGGAAAAAAACAAAACAAAAATAAACTCCATATAAAACACATGCCTTTGTATCAGATAAGCTGCCAGCCTAATAAAAATAACCTTAAAATTTGATTTAATTAGAAACCTCCAGATGGTACAACTGATAGCCTATAAAGGTTTTGTCTAACTTTTTGTGACTGGTTGAAGGGATACATATTTTTGTGCCCAAAGTACCTGTCAAATATAAATGTAAAATTTACCATCTTAAATGATATGACAACATATACCTCAGTTTTAGCTTTTGTGGTGCTGACTGACAGCTCACAGCTGACTTCTGCCGGCTTTGAAAAGCTACCAGACCAAATTATGTATCCCTACGCTGAACCATATGATCTGCCAAAAAAACATGTCTTTAGCAGTTGTCACTTCTGACAGTCAACATTTAGGTATATACCTAACTGTTGACTGTCAGAAGTCAGTTGTGAACTGTCAGTCAGCACCAAAGAAGCCATGGGGCTGCTGTAGATTTAAAATGAATCTGGTTTTAAAGAGTTTGGCATTCTTAATTGTTACACATGCTAATATAAAATTTCAAAGTTTTGTTTCTTCAGCTGTTGAATGATGTATTAAGATTCAATTCAGTACCCTAGCTTTAAAGTTTTTTAAAAACATTTATATGGAAAGCACACACTGGGGAGTCCATCAATCCCAAAGGGGGCAAGGGTCATAGGGGAGTAATGGGGTTAAGAACTTTACTGTTTGCCAGCTCATCAACAAGATGTAAAATTAAATAATGGATTTTGTTATTTTTTTCTGATCAAACATCTTAAGTGAGAATGCAGATAAAGAATCACATGACAATTAGTTCAGCAGTGAACTAAATACAACTGATAAGCCACCATGTCACTTGAGTACAGATAAATAATTGATTACAAATATACTAAAGCAAGGGTCTGTAACCTTTATTGGGACCTAGCTTTGGTGGCCGCGTGGTCTAAGGCGCTACCCTCGCAGTAGACTAGACTGCCGATGACAAGAAGATCGTGGTTCAAATCTTGCTAGGGTGTACCAAGACAATTTTTTCCAAAATGGTTTTCCACTCTACCTCCATGCAAATGCGGGTACATTTCCTATAAATTTTATATTCTTAATCTGTAAAACTATTAGCATAATTAGTACATAAGCGTATAACTAACTAGTAGGACGTGGTGCAAAAAAAACCTGTCTTGATCAATATAATAATAGTTTACTGGGGTTTCTGAACTAGTGTAATAAAATACAATGTTTAGTGCCACGACGAAGAGAAAGGGCGAGGGAGGGGAGAAAGTGGGCTATTTGCATCCCCTCCCAAGATTGAAAATTATTTTAATAAAAAACTTAAAATCACGAAATTTAAACCAATGAAGACGTGGTCTTTATTTTTACGACCCGACTTACTACTTGGTATGTGTGGCTGTAGCCAGGAGGGTTGGAAGTAAGAGAGGGAGGGATAGTATGGAGAAGGGGAGGACAAATGACCCTCCCCCCACCCCTCTTTCCCAGAGTTCAACGCTGTGACTAAATCAACACACAATAAAGTGCCTTGCACAAGAGTATTATGATAATTTGAGGTTATTTATTTTAGCTATCACAATAACAAGGGGGAGGGTAGGGAGCTAGTTCTGGCCAGAGAACATTATATTTCATTCTTATCGCCGACAGGGCATGTGGGAACTTTATCTCGGATAAATATGCACATGTTTGTTTGTTTGTTTGTTTGTCTGTCTGTCTGAGGCCACACGAACTATTGTGGCCGACGCCACACTGGACCGAGGATAGGCCGCGTATTTTCCGCCGCTGTTTGAAAAAACTGCAGTGGGAGATCCACGGCGTACCTTTTGCCCACCATTATATTGGACCAGGGTGTAGGTGTTTTAAGGTGGCTGACTATCAGCATAAAATATAATTTTCTCTGGAAATTAAAACTTGTCTTCTAATGGTAGTTCAGAGTTAATTAATTAAATAGTTACAATAGATATATGTCCATTTAAACCATAGTGGAACACGCGATTAACAAGGGTTTAGTGAGGCGAGAACGCATGGGAACGCCGTTCCAGCACTACTTTTCATGGCAAAATATTAAAAATAATTATTTTCTCAGTAAAGTTTTTTACTATGCAATTCTAAGTTAACTAATTTATTTTATATCAATATTTTGTTAAAACTTTTTTTCATACTATGAATCAATACATTTTGTTGAAATCTACTGTGCTCTATGCAGTTTCTTGGAATCTTAAGGGAAGTGCTCTAAGTAAGTGTATGCCTTAGTAACCATTATGTTTATGAAATTATTTCGCCTACGGCGGTTGGGGGCCTGTACCCTCCGAAAGCCCCCCTTCAACTTTGGAGTGGCTAAGTTTACGACTACACCACTGGCGAACAAGTGTTTTTTTAACCCCCCCCCCCCCCCCCCCCCCA
>CABFWB010000012.1:405819-428580 GCA_902151455.1 Timema bartmani | reverse complement strand
GAGAGGGGGCGTAAATTCTTAAAATTCCTCACATGGGGGAAGGTGGGTCGAAATCATGAAAAAAAAACCTAATGAAGTTTAAGGATGGCCCCCAAGAAGATGTGTTCACTGAAAGGGTATTGGCTATTGATGAACTTTCAACCAGTCTCTTTTCTTGGCAGCCAGGGTCAGCCAGAGAAATCAGGGGGCTATGTAATTTTGGAAATATAAGGGTGATGGGGGCTCACACGAGAAAGTTAACTTAATTTATGTGTTTCATTAATTTTTATCAATAATGTTCAAGGAAAAACGACCAAAATCTCATTCAAATATTATTCTTCAGTCCACAACTTGAAGTTTGGTTTGAGGCTGGAGATGGGCTTCCCCTCAACCCTTAAGCTGGTTAGTGCTGCCTACACCATCTGGTAGAAATCCAATACACTAGGAGAGTTCAGGAAGTATGGTGGTTGACTGTTGCCTTCCACAATTAATCTCTATGAGCGAGCGCGGAAGGGGCTACAAATTTTGCCAGGAAAGGTATTTTCCCATAATTTACAAGGTTCTTTCACATGCCACAATCGGCTTTACTTCCCTACAAAGAAAGTTGTGCTACGGATTCTTATCGCTCAAGAGAAATCCGTCGACCTAGGCTGGGTTAGGATCATGAGCAGAGCAATTTACTCCAAGATCATCGAGGAAGACTACTCAAATAAATTATTACCATCTTTAAGATGCTCATCACCTTGGAAAAAAAAAAGTGGCGACTTTAATGCACATGTGTTGTGAATGCAGCAAGACTTTACTCATGTAAAGAAAGATATAATTTTATTCGGGCGGTTGGAGCCCTTAGCTTCTCGTGAGGATGAAAGGGATGAAGGGGTACATTCCCAGTTCCCCCTTTAGGCCATCTGCCTTCATATACCTCTTGGTTTTCTGCCTTCATTGACAAACTTTTTTTTTTCAAGTTTGATTGATAAATTTTCTTTCATGTTACAGCATCATACTACCTGTCCCAGAAATATATATATAATAACCACATCTTACTAACTGTTTAGGTTATACACATACATGGTAATTACACTAATGAGCTAAGGATGTGGAAGGAAAGATTTTAGAGATAATCTACCTGCATTTGCTGTGGAAGAAAAGTGGGAAACCATTTAGGAAAAACCACCCTCAATAGACCCGACAGGAATCAAACCCTGATCTCCCCATCATCAGCAGGTCAGTCTAACACGAGAGTTAAGCCTTAGACAAGGGACCGCAAACTCCTGGCCCGTGGGCCACATCTGAGCGGCCCACTTGTGTGCAATACTTTAATATAACTATTTGACCTGCAGTCTATGCAAACACAATAATAGTTTATTACAACTGAAAGTAAATGGGCGGGAAATGGAATTAAATCACAAATTAATAATAAGGTGAATAAACAGTGTATATAATTTACATTCAAATAATTGATTAATTTATTAATAATTATAAAAATTGTTTTGTGTTTGAAATTAAAATATTTTCTCAAGGTCATATATATAGAGAAAAAAACCCTGCACAAATCAGCCCCTGTTATAGCGTTGAGTTAATTTTACAACTTTTGACTGATATTTTGTCTTACACTGCTGGTATAGGTATGTAGCTTTTTCCACCATTATTTAAATATTTTCGTGTACCCCTAAAAGTGTTGACACATACTCCTAGGAGTTCGCATACCCCAAGCTGGGAACCACTGTTCTAGACGATTTCCCAAATTCCCTTAACTCATATATATATAGCTGCATTTCCTCTAAATTATATTTTATGCATCCCCTACTCACTAGCTTGATTAAAATTTACATATTGTCCAGACAGGTGGTAAGCGCTACAAAAACAAAAGGTGTTTAGATTATATTTAACAAACATGTTCCTCTAGTCTGTGACCTGCAAACAGCCTTAAGTTTGTAAATCCGTCCCTATGACTTATTTAAGTGTACAGCCTTAGACCAGGGGTCTCCAAACTATGACCTGTGGGCCACATTCAGCCTGCCACAAGATTAATAAAAAAAAATTCATTGTTACCCTTCATTATTTCTTAACCACGCAGTATATTTGACATGTCCAGTTCGTGTACACACGCGCTCTTCTCCTCATGACACCAAACCAAAATGCTGTTGGAATTACAAACCCCCATTTTCAGTCGCTGACAGCTGTTGTCACTTCCTATACCTACAACAGAACGGCCTGTGACGATTTTTAGGTAGTTTCAAGTCTCCCGGTAAAGGGCTTTAAAAGGAAAGCCACGAAAGATGTTACATGAGTTTAAAAATAAATAATTATATTGACTAATTATTATAAATATAAATGACATATAAATTGATTCATTTCTCACAGAAAAGTATCAACCTCAATCACATATATCAAACACTGACTGGCTTTGGAAAGTTGCAGTTTTTGCATGTATGTGACCGGCCGTGTGAATGAATTAAATCTAAAGTTGCAAGCTGAAACCAATTTGTTCATGATCTAGTCCCATATGTCAAGGCATTCAATGTAAAAACGATGATACTTGAAGAACATGTGAATGTTAATAACTTGATTCATTTCCCGTGTAGTGAAAGATTTCATGAAGAATGTGAAGCAGAATTTCCTTCTTCATTTGCATTAGAATTCATTTCTAACTTACAAAAACAATTTCGGGGACAATTTTCTGATCTTGATGGAAAAATAAATGAAATAAAGCTGTTTTAAAATCCATTTGACTGCAGTGTTTAAACACTCCCAACTTAGTTTCAAATGGATGTTAATGAGCTAGAATCAGATGACATTCTGAAACACAAGTATAAAGAAGGAAATCTGATTCAATTTTACAAACCTTTGCAGTCATAACAGTTTCGGCGAATTTGAAGCAGTATGCTTGTGGAATTGTTTAATTTTTTGATAAAACAATCTGTGTGAACAAAAACTCTCAAGAATGAAGTAAGTATGTAAAGTCCAACTATTGAGCAAATTTATCTGATAAACATTTGAAGTTCATTCTAATAATGGGCACTTCAAGCTTGAAACCTCAGTTCAACAATATTTTGAAATTAAAAGAGCAGTTCCATCATTTATATTGATTTGCTGTGCAAACTCCATGGTTTGTTAGCTACGATTGAAATTTCCCATTACTATCCCCCAGTAAATGTGAGTTTCTGTTTCTTGAAAATACGTATGCCCTGCTGCCTTTCATTGTAATTGTTACATTTCTCTTTCGTTCTGAATAATATCATGCAAATTTCTCCAAAAAGACCCAAATAAATGTTACTCATTCAGTTATAAAATTGATTTTTATTTTAATTTGGCCTGCGAAAATGTGTAAAATATATTATGTGGCCCGCATACCAACATGATTGGCGACCCCTGCCTGAAGTGGGTAATCTGTATATTGTTTACATTAATGAGGCAGGGGTGAGTCAAGTAGAATTTAAAGGGAGCATACCTACAGTTGCGTGAATTGAGCGAGATAATCCATTTAGGGTAAAAACACCTGGTATACTCCATCAGAATTCGAACCTTGGCTTCCCCTATAAATCTAACCAACAAGAGACTGACAAGTCTTATCTATATTCTGGGTAGTCCAGGTTATTAAATACCCTTACCTTCTCAATACTATCTTACTAATACCTAACCAATGTGTAAAATACAAATCTTGAGTGACAGATAAATTACAGTGTTTTTTTTTTTTTTTGCAATACATTTCTAGTTATTATATGGAACTTATTTTTTCAAAGAAAATAAATGTTACCTTAAAATATTTCATCATGCTCTATATAAGTTATTTATCTAAACCAAATAATTTTTATCTTTATCAACCAAGAAGTTACAAGGAATTATTATCAAATTAATTAATTGATAAAATAAGTAAAACTCAAAGAGTCTTACCTGTTTAGGCTAACTACATGTATACACCAAAGGGGTATGGGTGAAGAAAGAAAGGAAGAATTGAAAGGAACTGTGCTCGCATTTGCATGGGAGTGGAAAACTATTTAAGAAAAAACACCCTCAGTAGACTCCACATAACTTCGTATTTCCAGCCCTCAGTAACTTAATTCAGTCTATCGCAAGTAAAGGCTTAGATCATGTGACCACTGAATTGAATGGTAGCTAGTGTATATTTGTCAAGTATATAATACAAGGATCCTCAAGTTTATTCAGATACAGCTGCCCTTCATTTTAGTGAGTGGCAAATGTCTGTTAAATTGTTGAAGTAAATATGTAAAGTAGTCCATTTACTCTTTAGCACAATTTGTAATGTTAGAACAAGTGAATGGTGTTGTGTATTTGGGTGGAATTTTTTAGTAAAAATGAGAGAATAAATGGAGAAATCCATAGACAGGTGAATGCATCTCGGAGAGTAGTTGGATGTATGTGGACTATTGCAAAAAATTAAATGGTATCAAACGAGGAAAAGCTGGCAAAACTTATATAAAAAATGTGTTAGCAACAACATTGTTGTATGGATGTGAAGCGTGGGTTTGTCAAAAGAAAAACAAGAGCAAAGTGAATGTGGTTGGAATGAGATATTTAAGAAATGAATGTGGAAAAACTCATATGGACAAAGTGAGTAATGAATGGGTGCTGAAGGAGTGGGGTTTAGAAGGGAATCCAATAAGTCAGTGTGAAAGAAGCGTCTTACGTTGGTTTGGGCATGTTGAGAGGATGAGTGTGAGTCGAGCAGCAAGTTGAGTTTGGAATTGAGGAAGAAACTGATGAAATACTGTATTTGGAACATCACCCTGTATGAAGAAGAACTTGGGACTCTCAGGAAGATGGAAAATAAATACTTAGACAGCTTTAAAATGTGGTGTTGAAGAATAGTTGAGAAGATCAGGTGAGGTGGACAGGTAGGGTGAGATGAAGTCCTAAGAAGAGTGGGTAAAAAGGGAACCATTTTAGATGTGATTGTTTGGTGCAAAAGCAAACTGGACTGGATACATCCTTAGGAGGAACTTCTTCAATACGTCATAGAAGAAAAGGTTCAGGGAAAGAGTAGCTTAGGAAGGAGGCAAAGGATACATTGGCGGTCTAAGTTTACGGAAAAAAGAATGGACCTGTTGTAAGACAGAACAACAATAATACTTTTTTACCTGTAAACCAAAGGTTTACAACATATTTGTCGCTTTGTTTGGATTGTTGCTGGATTTTAGAGACTTTGGATTAAGTCGTCTTTAAATTTAAGAGCCAAATATATATAATAAAGGGAATAAAATTTGTAGTGGTTTTAAACCAAGACTGGACCTATGAGGAATCTATGATCCATTTTTAAATGTTATTTTTATAATATTATATTTAAACCCCAAGGTTTGGGTCAAAACATTTAGGTTCCTTTTTAGAGATTAAAAAAAATTCTTAACCGTGAAGCGTTTTTAATTACAATACACATGAAAAAAAATAAAAATCAGCTGTCCATATACCAACTATTTAAATAATAATTTAGAAAATATTTGCTAGACTCATTTTTCTACCAGGGTATCACGAGACACAAAAGTCTATAGCAACCATACCTTCAACATTGTGTTGTTTTTTTTCTGTGGCAAACTCAAATCTTGCAAATGAGATACAGTATTATTTATTTATTCCTTTTAAGGCTATATTACACAGGGTGAGATAACTAGGTACTATCTGGCTTGTAAACTCGTGTGCGAGTGAGCTTGTTCCAACAAGCTCAGCTAGTGTCAATTACACTGAGCTACCAAATTCTCCACTTGCTTAGTAGAGGTGTTTCTGGCAGGTTGTTTTTGTTGCTAATCAAAATATCCGGAATGAAGTGGAATAGCAACAATATTATAGACTTTTTGCGAATTTAGGAATCTTAAGATGTGGTTTTTAAAAACATGTGTGAAGCGCTTGAAAAAGGATTGCTCAAGGGGTTGGATGAAAAGCAGCTCAAAGCAAAAATTAAAATTGTGAAGGATGTCTACCGGCAAGAACTACCAAAAATAGAAAGGAGCAGAAAAAATGGCAGCGAAATATAAGTCTGTTTCGTATTATAAGGGCAACAACAATTCCCGCACGAACCACTTCTATAGACATTTCGGATTCTACTAGTTTACTATCTCCACTTATTACATACAGCGATTTTACCATCCAGAGAGCAAACTAGCTAGCGAGTAGTGTGTAAAGTTAGCTGGTCTTCAACTTTACTTGCTGGGGGAGAGCGAGCGGTGAGTTAACCAGCCGGCGCGATTAAATTTGGTGAGTTTAATAGCAGCAAGTAAATTCGATGGGGAGTAGCTAGTAATCTCACCCTGTGTAATCAACCCTCTTTATGTTTTGAAACAATAGCTAGATAATTGCCAACTTAAGAAACCCTAAAACACATCCTTAACTTAAAAAACCTAAAATTAAAGATCAAAATATGGCACCTGGACACAGTAATTGAACCCGTGACCCTAATCTCTGAGCTATCAAGGAGTCATCCTATGCCCAGGGTCATTGTTCACTCATATGTTAAGGCAAAGTCTGTGATTGACTTGTGGAAATCGTCAGATACAGATGCCTATGTGTGTGAACAATTAAGATTACATGCTATCAAATAGCTCAGTGGTTATAGCATTGGCGTACTAAGCCAAAGGTTACGGGTTTGATTCCAATGTCCAGGTGTCATTTTTCAATTTAAAGAATATGATAGTTATATGTGGTTATAACCGTACGCATAACGTAATTAATAAATATATTAGCTTGGCTTGTGTTTAACTTAAATAAAAAAATCACCCAAGCTTCCAAACATATGAAAATTTTGTGTGGAATTTATTAAACTTTAAGATTTTTTTTTTTTTGGTAAGAAATATTTCTCATAAGTAACCGTAAACGTTCTATACCCGGTGGTTTTATTTATAACAAAACAGACTAGTCCTGTATTAAATAGGCTTATTACGTTCCATTTACTTACCAGGGTGCCACCCTCTCCTTTTCCGTGTAAGTGAGGATTTGTAATTAATTTAATATATTCATGACGTAATGCTGCCCTTCTTTTAGCCGCCTCTTCAACTAGTTTTTGTTCAGTTCTAGAAGCACCAATTTGTAGGTCAGCCATATTTGAGAATTCCAAACAGCAAATGATACAGGCTATACAACGTTTGAAAATTAATATACTATAAAACTTATATTCTATTCTAATTTTGAAGAAAATCATTAGATATATTTTGGAAATCCTATCTATTCTATTCTCATATTAATTCATTTTAACTTTAATTGTTATAATATAGTCTTTTTATCTTCTTTAACCTCGAAATATTTTGATCAAACAGCATGGAATACTAGCTAGTTAACTTTGGTGTACAGGTCAAATCGTAAATAAATGTTTTAAAGTTTCAAGAACGTGGCAAACCACACGGTGTGAAGACGAAATAGTGTGCATCAAATAAAGTCAATCTTTCGTATAGGCGCGCCCATGCTGAGGCCGGATTGAAGTACAAATTAACTTACCGGAGCCTCTAGCTGCCGAAAACTATGGTGGAGCTAATTTTGTAACACAAACCTCGTGGTACCATTTTGCCTTCTGCTGGCATGTGGACTCCCACCATTCCCTCCACAACCCTGAATTTGAAGTTTCAAACGTGATATTAAATCGCTATACGGTAGCGGAATCTTCTGCTAAACAGAAATTAAATTTATACTAGATGCCAATCTATCCACTCTTTTATTTCCTACGTTTCCCACGCGGCTAGGAATCCATTCGAACGCCAATCTGTAACCCCTATCTTAGATAGAGATGCACTAATCGAGTATTTGAATTATTAATTGATATAATAGCGTCCCTTACAAGCCACTTATAATCTCCATCGAGCACAGCTTCTGGGTGAGGACGCAAAGAAAATAAATATCTCAACGCCAACAGAATAGCGAATATTTCCGCTGTAAATATTGTCATATCCAGATGTGCCTAGTATATGGTACATGACTGATCATATTTATTACTACTGCTATAAAAAACCGCACTCGGGCTGTGACCCTTTCCCTTATAGAACTGTCTATATAAATAAGTATGTATTTACTCCATCTTTCCTTCATATACCTACTGCTTTTAGCTCTGCTCAATAGGGAAAGTAACTCTTTTTACCTCCATTCATTTCAGGAAGAGATAATACCACTGGCACGCCCCAAAGGTCGTCATGCCTCCTTCCCCCCCTCCCGCAACACTCTTCATTCGTGATACACTGAACCGGATGAGGAGAAAATATATACTGTCGTAGCTGATTCAAATCCAAAAAGCTATCCACCAGAGCTGGACAAGTTTTGTTAAACCAACATTGTTTAGCCGCAACATAATTTAAAAGGATACGAAGTTGGTGTTGCAAAGAACCTGAAGATGAACAATCTTTGATAAAAAAAACTTGTCCTCTAAAAACCAGTGCCTAAGGAATAAAGGCAGCTCCCCCCACTTCGTTGAGGCTCACATGAGTCAGTGATGTACGACAAGCGCTCAAACACACTCTAACTGCCGCAGATTGTATCTGGTCCAGCTTTGCTAGTGTAGCGCGTGATGCAGTGTTGTATAGAAAAAACATCCATACTCTAATTGAGAAAGAATAAGCTCACAGTTCATTTGTAACATCATATAGGGATGGGAGCCCCAAGAGGCACCCGCCACCGCTTACATAGAATTTATAATCCTATCACAAATCCTAGCTATTTATAAAATATGAGGAAGCCAAGAACCCTTCATATCCAATGTCATGCCTAAAAACCACCGTTGATGGTACTTGAATTAATTGTCCTTTATACTATAACTTAAGTGAATCCAGCATCACCCTACAAGAGAATCACGTTTTGCGTGTAGCAAAGTTCGCCTCGTAGCTGTTGCCGTACGACAATAGTTTTAAAACAGATAAAGATAACCTACTTTGTTCTATGGATTTTGAACAGTCCTATGGTGGACAACGTTTATCCCTCTTACGACCCCTCTGTGGGAGAGTGGAACCGCCCCAACAGCAGAATTTTGTAAAATGATGACAAAGCCGTCAGAAGGGATCTCGGCCCATTTGAAAGCTCTGGACAAACTTCTCCTCTATTGTCGAAAATATTTCACAATTTGCTCTTCTATAGTTACATGGCCCATTCGGAATAACAGTCCTATTCTCAACTGGACCATGGAATTCAATTTTAAAATTAATTAAAACATGGTCACTGCCCAAGGAATTCCTAATCGTATCCCACGTTATACAAAGAGCCAAGCTTGACGACACAAAAGTAACACCCGGGTACGTATTAAGATATGGTGGCTTATTCAGGCGTATAAACTCTCCCGAATTTGAAATGACAAGCGACAAAGCCCCCAAAGTCCCAAGAATGACTAGCCCACAACGATCTATGAATGGGGAGCCCCATAGCGTGTGGTGCGCATTAATGTCCACGCAAATAATATCTGGAATACTTAGCCTACTGACAAATTATTCCCATATATTTGCGTCGAATTGTTCGATGCTGGGTTGTACAGGGCTATAACTGTAAATATCGTGTCTGCAGCAAAAAATGTTACAGCTGTGATTTCCCAAGGGTAGTGAAAATTATCAGCCATTATCACCAAAGATCAAATGAATAAAGCAACGTCTCCCACCCGGGCAAGTCTATCAGCCCAAATAGTTTAAAAATAATTAACAGCGAAGTGATCTTGAGGCTTTAACCAAGTTTCACACAGTGCAGCAATATGAATATTTCTAATAATAATCAATCGTTCAAGGTCCACCTAGAACCTGTTAAAGTCACGATAAAACTCGACACGTCTAACTCCCCTGGTGCAGAGCAAACCAAGCCCACCAGAGAAGTGACATCACTTTGGTAACCACATGCTTGAACCACTTACTTACGATATTCTCAGGGCATCCATCACACCCATTAATAATTCAAATACTCTACGAGACCACCACTCTCTGAGATATGGGCTACGCATTGGGGTATCAAAGGATTCCTAGTCACGTTAGTATAATTAGTAATGAGAGAGTGGATAGGTTGGAATCTAGTGTAAATCTACTTTCTGTTATACAGGAGATCCTACTATCGAATAGCAATTTTATACCGAGAGTAAAACTCAGATTTTAGTATATATGGGGCGAATGGTGGGAGACCACAATCATGCCAGCAGAAGGAAAAATGGTACCACGATGTTTGTGATAGAAAGTTATCGCTACACCATGGTTGTCAGCTGTTAAGGACACCAGTAAGTTTATTTTTAATATAATCCACCTTCGGCTCGAGCACGTCTATACGAAATATTGACTTTATTTCATGTGCAATATTCTATCTTAGCATTGTGTGGTTTGACACGTTCCTAAAACATTATAACATTTATTTATGACTTGCCAAGTACATCAATTGGCAGAGGTGAATTACCTTCATAATTATATTACAGACTTTTCATTGGTGAATGTGTTAAATTCAGACGTTACTTTTTATAAGAGACTCTTTAGTTTCCTTCTAAATATAAATACAAATGTCTTCTTGGCTAGCCCGTAGACGAGATTCACGATTAATTAGGGCTAGAATTTAATAATTGAACAAATGGTAGTATTAAGAAAGTAGCATCTCAAATGATTAGGATATGAGTGTTCCTGGCTGAATGAAGTTAATGTCTTGAGGGCTGCTGAAGAAAATAGTAATAACAAATTTATGTATGGATTTAGTCATTTATTATATAAAACATGCTTCTTTTTTTTTATCACTTTGATATAGTTTTATTTTCACTTATAAAATGATTAGTCAGCATCATGTGGGAAGTGACGTCATACAAAGAAAGTCAACACGTCAAAATCCTACTATCTTTCCAAAATCCAAATCTCTTTGTGTCAGTTGCATTGTTGAGTTTGACTAAAGTTCTTGTTCTCAGCTCTCGATTCAGTTAGCACATAACGTATATATTGTGATACTGTAAGCTATTAATTTTCACTCAAATACTAAATCCAAATTAACAAAATCGTTCATTTGAGGAATTTATTATTTACTAGGCCTAATTATAAACCTATTTAAAATGAATCACTTTTTAGTTATAATTTGTATGGTTTGTTAAAAGTTTATATTTGTTTGTCATCAAAGTAATTCAAGGCTATGTTAAATTTTAAGACTTAGTTTATGATAGGCCTTTTATACAAAGAAAAAGGACAACATTTCAAAATAATATCCTATAACACAGTGTTTCTATTAAGTTTCATAAGTAGGGCTGCCAAAAGTAATATTATTTACCTTCCGAACTACTATTTTTAAGTATACAGTACTATCTTTGTTGAGAGAAGTATCAATATTTGATTGAATTGTTCTTATTTGCAGATTTGGTATTGAAATGTTGAAGATGAAGATTTTTTTAATTCTAGCAACATTACTTGTCGCTGCTCAAGCAATATCATTTTTTGATCTTGTTATGGAAGAATGGACAACATATAAGGTACAGTACGTCTTATTTGTTCAGGTGACTTTGTTATTACAACGGACATTTATATTATTAAACTAAACGATGACCTATCAAGCATGGGATATATAGGCCTAATTATCAAAATCACCTTAATAGTTCAGGTAGTTTATTTAGAGTAAATATTTTGAGAGTGTTTTGAATTATTATCTAGTCTAAATAATCATGAACAAATTATTTTTAGTAAACTTATAGAAGGTATACAGGGTATAGGTAATGAATGATGTGTAAGCACGTTACACCAGGATCATGCCGGGATCACGATCAACTTAAACTTAACTTAACGTAAAGAACCTCCTTGTGTGTTTAAATGGAAGCGATCACGATGCACTTAACTTAATGTTGACTTTCAGTTAACTTAATGTAAGAGATGTCCTGGGAGGTCTTTTACTTTACTTTACGTTACTTGAAGGGTATCACGTGATCTAGCCAGCCAATCATTATGTAAGTGACGTCATTAGGGCTATCTAGCAATTAATTTGTTGGTTTTAAGACCAAGGTCTACTCTTTAGCTTAAGTTCTAGTGATCAGACATTGAAACAAAGTAATTAAACTAAAATAGGAAAGCTAAATTTATCAAAAAAGTTTAATAATAGATATATTAAATTACTAAATTACCTGAATAATTAGTATAGTAGGGTGTGGTGATTTAAAAAAAAGGATTAGTAGGTTCTTGAGCTCATAGTAAATTTACTATGACTCATTTTATCATCCTTCCTAACCCACGACAAATGTTTCAAGACATTGTGTCATATAACCCAAGAGTTACTGATTGTGAGTCACCGCAAAACACTGATAAGAGGCCCAGGAAGTTGTGGTTGCAACATTCATGTTGGTACTGCTTTTGATGACATATTTGAAATTTTTGTTATTGAAAAAGACTATAAACAAATGACTCTACAGGTAAAATCGGCAAGTGACAGGACTTTAGGAGCTACAGATGGTCTGGATGGCTAGCCACACAATAAATGTGTTAAGAATTTAATTTCCTTCCCTTTTCTAAACAAAATTAAATCCTGATGTAGCCTATCCTCTGTTAGGTGCACTTACTGAACCAACTAATTAGGCTATATCAGAACAGGACACTTAGCTTGGTTGCTAGCATGTCTGCCTACTGAGCTAAGGGTTCTGGGTTCGATTACCAAAGTTCTCATAGGTGACATGTGGGGTTTCCCTTTAACAGTGATGAATAATTAATGGCCAGGGGTTGTATGATATCTGTTCTAGATTTAAGTTACAAGTTGTTCTGATATAATCAATTGGTTCACAAAGTACACATTAACTACCTCAAATAAATATAAAAATATATAAAAACATATATCAAAATATATCAAACCAACTTAGTTTTAAAACAGACACAAGCTTCATTTTGACTTTATTAAACTTTTATGCTATTCCAAGAATTGAACCGGGAGCCTTAACTTAGGCAGACGTGAGCCTGTGTCCGGGTTATTTTAGTAAAATTTCTCTATTTTCCTCTTTCCTTCCACCATTCTTCCTACTTTTCTCCAGCTTGTCCACACACCGCCTGTTACCTGCTTCTACCATCTCTCCATTGTGGTCTTTCCTCTCCAAACTCCATTTTCTTTGGGATGCTTTACATTTCCATTCTCATTACATAACCATATCATCTCATCTATGAGGTGTAAGTTTTTATAAACTCTTTTTGAAACATTGTTTATTTGACAAATGGGTTGTTTTATATTTTCCCAGTGGCTACAATTTTGGAGTCCAGTCCTCTCTTGTCTTTCTTAGAAAACTGCACTTGATTGATGCAACTGTCCGCTATTTAATTTCAGCTGGAACATGAGAAGCAGTATGAAAGTGCCACAGAGGAAAAGTTCCGTCTGAAGATTTTCATGGAAAACAGAAATAAAATTGCCAAACACAATGCTAGATTCGAAAAAGGGGAAGTTACCTACAAAGTGGGGATGAACAAATACGGTGATATGGTGAGTGCGGAGTATGATGTGTATTTAGAACACATTTTCATAAGGTCATATTTTTATGTTTTCCCCCTACATTGACATAAATAGATAAAATATGATTTTTTGAAAATGTGTTTAATATTACCTCTCCATTCTATTTTACCCAAGTTGACAGTACAGGTAGGCCTACCTATAAAGAAAGAGCTGGCTATTTCTGGTAAGGTACAATAATATTGGTTTAGTACCATTTCTGATAGGTATCTTATGCTTGACATTTTGTCATTAGATAAAGATAAATAAAACTTATTGAGAGCACAGTTCTGTGATTTTTTACCTAGTACACTAAAACAACTATCAAAACATAGGCTACCTACTAAAAGCCCATTGAAGTTATGATCATAATTAAAGGAAAGTGAAAAATTCAAACGTATTGTAAGTGGTCAAAACAATACAAATTGTTGAGTTACTTCTTGGGTTACTTTTGGTTCCTTGGTTCTCAAACTATGACATTACTCGGTGTTGTAGCTTACTGTAATAGTCTTTGTTTGGGAAAGTGATGCTGTTAGCATAGCTTCCAAAATACCTGCTAGGCTCATTCATTCTCTTTTTCGACATCTTACATTCACATAAAGAGTTTATTAAAACACTAGGCGACCTGGCGGTCTAGGGGTAAGGTGACGGACTTCTGTGCTGGGGGTCCGGGGTTAAATCCTCGGTCCCGGCACACATTTATCTGATTGACTAACCCTTTCTTCACCTCTGACAAGACTTGTATTAATCACAACTTGTGAATGTGAGGAATGCCAGGCCTCCACCGTGGTTCGGATCCCACGTTAAACTGTAGGTCCTCCATTTCATCTCACAATCACCCTACCATTACACATCAGCGTAAGTGCGTACAACCCAAATGGGTAGTAAGACGCGGTGCTAATAATAATAATATTAAAACACTTATTTGTGGGCATGTGGACTTAGCGTCACACTTGCTTGGCTTGTCGATGAAGGGAGGTCAGGATTTGAATCCTGACCATGTATACTTGGTAATTTTTTCTAAATAGTTATCTTCACCCCTCACCGAAAATAAAGATACATTTCCTCTATATCATAATCTACTCCACTACTCCTAACAGGAAGTGAGAGGTGCGGTGGGGGGTGAACTAGGACTTGAACTCTTGTATGTTTTCAAGGGATCACAATGGTTTAAAGAGATAAAGCTCAGCAAATGGTTGGAAACCCCATGTCTAGACTATGGATAATTGTTTCCGGAAACTTTCGTCATTCACACTCGCATGCCCCCTTTGGCCTTACCAATGTACCCCTCTTAGTTTTTTTACATGCAAACAAAAGGAAACAAACATATTCTTAAAAAAATCATTCAAAGTAAAAAATACCGGTGAGGTTAACAAAGCTCTCTCTGTCCGAGGGAAATAAAGGTCTATATAATCAACGATAACAGGTCATAATCTGCATAAATTTGATTATCAGACTTACTGTCATAAAATAAATGTTATGATTAGTAAAACTTGGTGGTATTTTGCACAGGCAGACTTCCTGAAACCCTTTGCGTACCTTGGGCCACAATTTGAACAACAGTAATATAGATGCATAAAATGTTATTTAATTAATTTTTAAATCAAATAAATTGACTTGTGTCTTTGACATAAGTCTAATGGCTATCATAACATAATTTTGCAGTTGCATCATGAGTTTGTGAACACTCTGAACGGCTTCAACCGGTCGTTGCCTGGTAACTCTGTGTTCACCACTGAACCCTTGCGCGGGGCATCGTTTATCAGACCTGCCAACGTGAAGCTGCCAAACAGCGTGGACTGGAGGGAGAAGGGGGCAGTCACCCCTGTAAAAAACCAGGGGCATTGTGGATCATGCTGGTCTTTCAGCGCGGTGAGTGCCATTACAGAGTTGATTAGCGTACACATGTTTGCACTCTTGAGTTTTATAAAGACTTGAAAGTATTCTCTATCCACAATTTTAATTTTACTACTTAATTTTTAGAGATGTAGGATGTATGTAATTTATCAAACATCATTTAGGTCTGTATTTAAAGTCCTTTGTTTGATTTTTTTTTACATCCATTACAGTTTCCAGCCTGTGGCAATTGTTTTATTCAAGTCATATATATTCCACTGCTGGCTTGCTAGGCCTGTCATAGCTTCATATGCCTTATAATCTAACTTAATACTAGGACAGGCACAACATCCAGTCCCCATCCATTAATTCATCACTGAAAGGGTAGATCCATATTTCAGCAATGATACATTTTTCAGCCATACCGGGAATCAAACCCAGGACCCTTAGCTCAGTAGACACACTCTGAGCTAAGGTGTAGGATAATTTGTTTGATTCTTTTATTCAAATCTTATTTTGACTAAATTTAAATATGTTAATTGCTGTTGATAGGGCTATTGAGGTTCGAAGTCAGGTCGAGTGTGGATGGTTTTTTATTAAATGGTTTCTCACTCTCCCTCCATAAAATGCAGGTACATTCAATCTAAAATTCTACATCCCTGTTCCTTAACCCAATGGTGTAAATATAAAAATGGTTGCAAAGGGCAGTGTTGCAACCTTTGAGAAACTGATTCAAGTATTGCTATGTCAAAAATGTAATCTTTGCATGGTATGAAAGCAGGAGAGAGAACTTAAGTTTGGTCCAAGGTACTAATAACAGCGTGTCTAGCTGGAAAATAGGGAAAAATCAGGGAATTTGATCAAAGTACTGGATTTTTCACATATTCACTAAAAAATAACACATTTATTTACAATTAATAAAAATAACACATTTTTTTCCATTTAATACTCTGCTCGAATATCTTTTAAACACAACTGCCTCAGTTGAGCACGCTAATCTTAATTCTCAAGGTCAACATGTGATTTTCAAATTGTATTTTCACCCCACTACCGTGTGTCTTTAGTCATTGTTGAGTCATGATTATGAGCAGGGGCTCTGGAAGATTTGAAAGAGGGGGGGCTCAACTGAGAGGGAGTCTCTAGGTCCTGAGCGGGTAAAATTTAAAATTTTGGATCCTAGATGACTTTTGAATCTATTTGAAGGTGGTTTATTTTTCATGGATACTACTTTTTTGTATGTCTTTCTTTGTCAATATATATAACAACAATATAGTAGGAACTTGTGTGGAGAAGAAAGTGGTAGTTTTTTTTTCGGTCTACAATTAAAAATGATAGGTAGGCACCATTTAAATTTTTATTTATGGAAATGATACTATCCAGTGGTATTCACCACCCATCACCCAATCCCCCAACCTAGGTTTCATTCTTTTGGAACTCATCAGGGAGGAGTGTGAAACGCCCAATGCAACTTCCTAAAAAAAGGAAACCAGAAAAACACAAGGGAGAAAATTGAAAATTGTAAAGAATTATAGGACACATAGATAGGAACATGTAAAGGGTAAGACATAAAGGACAAACAACACTTTTATCTGATATCTACAATTATTATCTTGTTTGTTTACTTGCTACCAGTATGGTACTTAAGTTATAGTTCCAATGTCATTAATTCAAAACAGTGCACTTTCATTTAACGGTCCTATTTGGTGAATTGAATAGGGGGGACTTGTGTTCTCAACAACTGTTTACTATACTTTTTTTTTTAGAAATGTTTGATTCAATGAGGCTTTATTTGTAACTCTAATAAATGTTTAATATAATGTCATTCCTTATTATTTTGATTATATAATTTAATACTTAATAAAATTGATATCTTTCTTTGTTAAAATTAATTTTTTTTACTACCTAATTTTTTTTACTACCTAATTTTTTTTATATGGGTTGGATGCTTGGAAAAAAAATGAAAAAAAAAATGTTTAAGAATCTGAATCGAGAATTGAAAAATCTAGGTTGAACTCAAGAATCAGAAACGAGAATCGGAATCAAGAAAAGGAGGTATCATGAAATCTCTACTTTATAGGATGAAAAAACTAAACAAATAATGTCTCACGACAATTTTAAGCTGTACTGGTGTAAGGTGATGTTTTAATGTCTCAATATTATCTCACTGAAATCTAACTTAGATCACACTATACGACAGGCCATCACTTTAGACTGATATCTTTAAACACCTCATAGTGCGACATAATTTCAGGATGGGGATGTGCAGGGCTCATTTTTGTCCTACTTTTCCTACTTTTCAGTAGGAAAGTAGGAAAAGTCCTACTTTTGAGGAAAAACTCCTACTTTTCCTACTTTTTGACCACCAAAAGAAAGAAACCGTTTGGTTTGTAGAGGTTCTAGTGTGGATTTTCCTTTTTGCTGGTAAATTAGCAAAACAAAATATCGTATCATAATGTGTCACACTGTTTGAATAAATTTGATGTATGCCCAAAAGCTTGTACAGTGTCTTTGAAACTCAAAGGTTATAAAATTGTTTTTGGAGATAGTGTTATAATGAACTATTTCCAACTAGAATGGGCTAAATTAAAAGGCTCGTTAAAGCTATCCTTGTGCTACCCCATGGAAATACTGATGTTGAGTGAGGGTTCTCACAAACATCAAACTATCTTACTGACAACAGGACCTGTCTCTCTGAGGCATCCATCAGAGGCTTGCAGTCTACCAAAGATGGTCTTAAACATTACAACTATCAGTGCAACACAGTATCAGTCATGAAGAATTTCATCAAGAAAGGACGTCGAGCCCATAAGTTGTATGTGGCTGGACTTGAAGAAGAAGAGAATTGAGGCTGAACGGTAGAAACAAGAGCAAGAAATAAAGAGAAAATAAAAAACCAAAGTAAAGAGTATCAAGCATTTAGGAAAGTTTTGGAAAAGGAATCGCAGGTAATCAAAGAGGCAATGCAAAAAGAGAACCTGTTAGAAAAACAAGAATCAGAAGCTAAAGAAGAAGTTCAATCTTATAAGTAATTAGTGGCAGAAGCGAATGAAAGGATTAATAATACAATGAAACTCAATGATAGGAAAGGTTTGCAAATAGCTAAAACTACGCTAGAAGCTCTGGGCAAAAAATTGTAGAAAGCGATTCTGCTTTTGAGAAAATAAGAAACAAACAAAATCATATTAAAAAGAGAAAGACAACAATGTTGGACTACTTTTGTGCAAGTCAATATGAATCAAAGAAACCCAAAAACAACTGAATGAGTGATTCATTTTTATTTTATTTTTTGCATAGAACCCAAATGGTTTGTTAGAGGCGAGGGTAAATTTTTTTTTTATTATGATGTTTCACAGATTATTTTTTTAAATATATTTTATTTTTAGGTGGAAGACAGTTTATTTTAACCTATGTCATCTTTTGATGATAATGAACATCATTATTGTAATAATTATCATTATTATTACTATTTTTATCATTATTTCCAAATTTGGATTTGTAATGAAATGACAAAGTAAAATAAATACTGTAATAAAGAGAGAATAAATTAAATTGGGGGGAGGGGGGTGGAGATAAAAGGAGGATTGCAAAGGGTTGATGATGGTTGAGCATTCCTCCTTTCTTCTTTTATAAAATACTTTTTCCTATTTTTGCTACAGGCCCAATAACATAAAAACATCGGTTTTTAATAATTTATTGGCGACCTGGTGGTCTAGGAGTAAGGTGTCGGACTTATGTGCTATGGGTCCGGGGATCAATCCTCTCTCCCGGCACAGATTTATCTGATTGCCAAACCCTTACTTCGCCTCTGACAAGACGTGTATTAATCACAACTTGTGAATGTGAGGAATTCTAGGCCTCCACCGTGGTTCGGATTCCACGTTAAACTGTAAGCCCTCCATTTCATCTCACAATCACCCTCCTATTGCACATTAGTGTAAGTGCATACAACTTGAACGGGTAGTAAGATGCGGTGATGATGATGATAATAATAATACATTTTATTTTGGCACTATGAGGTGAACTTAGTGTTTTTAACATGTCCTACTTTTTATCAAATTGGCAGTCCTACTTTTCCTACTTTTTCATCAAAATGTCCTACTTTTCCTACTTTTTGACACCCAAAATATGCTATGAGGCCTGGGATGTGTCACAAAATAGTATTACATTACATTGCAATAAAAACAACATACAGTGGCTGGAAAAGCTAGAAATTGGCTCTGGAAAACCTGGAAAAGTTAGGGAATTTTTAAATATACTTCACCCTGAATAACCTTTTTTATTATTATTGCTAACCCTTAGAGATAATGAACAGACTCTTATTTCAACACTGGTCTTAATACTAACATAGGTAATAGTAAGAGCACAATCACTCACTTGATTGAAACAACAGGATATTTTCTTGTTCATGTTCCAGACCGGATCTTTGGAAGGTCAACACTTCAGAAATACAGGGTTCCTGGTATCTTTGAGTGAGCAGAACCTCATCGATTGTTCGACCAAGTACGGTAATAACGGGTGCAACGGAGGTATGATGGACTTTGCCTTTGCGTACATCAAAGACAACAAAGGGTTGGACAAAGAGAAGCTATATCCCTACAAGGCCCATGTGAGTTGATTTTTTTTTTTTTACTCTCTTATTGAAGACGCGTTTGTTAGAATCATCATGAACTTTTTCCAGCCCACAGCTTGGTCAGTTTATTATAATGTTTCCTCCAGCTTCCTCTTTACTTTCACCACTATTCCTCCCTTTACTCTTGTCCATTCTTATCCTCTCATCTATACACTTGCTGCTTCCTGCTCCTCCCATCTCTTTCTTGGTCTCTCTTGTGGTCTTTTCCTGCCAAATTTAAACTCCATCAATCTTCTTAGGATCTTTTCTTTTTCCATTCTCATTATGTGTCCATGCTTTCTCAGGCTTGTTTCTTTTACTTTCTCATGTATTCCTTGTACCCCAACTCTTGCATGGACAAATTCATTCCTAATCCTATCTCTCCCTGGGACAGCTAGAATGCTCCTCACCAAATTCATTCCTAATCTTATCTCTCCCTGCGACAGCTAGAATGCTCCTCACCAAATTCATTCCTAATCCTATCTCTCCCTGCGACAGCTAGAATACTCCTCACCAAATTCACTCCTAATCCTATCTCTCCCTGCGACAGCTAGAATGCTCCTCACCAAATTAATTCCTAATCCTATCTCTCTGCGACAGCTAGAATACTCATCAAATTCATTCCCATGGGATAAGCCTTGTCTCTTGCATCCATTGTCCAGATTTCCGCTGCATATGTAATTATATAGTGCTGTAAAAAGTGTACTTTGAACTTGGTTAACTGTCACTAGGAGAAACGGGATTAGGAATAAAATGATCTGGGAAAGAATGGGAGTACATGAGACAGTAGAGGAAGTAAGGCTGAGATAGTATGGGCATGTAATGAGGATGGATAAGCAGAGAACACTAAAAACTATGATGGAGATAGATGAAGTAGGTATGTAGGATAAAGAATGTAAGGGAGGCCAAGAAAGATTAGAGGAACAGCTAAGAAAGTGTGCTAATGAAAGGCAAGGAAGACTGTTAGGAGGATAGAGGAAGATGGAGGCATTTTACTCAACTTGCCCGGTCATGGGCTAGAAACAGTTGTCGTAAACATGGGTATAAAGCACTCCCTATACATGGTACTTCATTATAGAGTCTGTTCACGATAGGTTTTTACCTGGATGACAGTTCAAAAATCATATGTTTAGGTTTTGAGTTGCCAACACTTGTAAAAGATTACTGTTTTGTTATAAATGTTAAGTTTTTTAATTACATGTTATATTTTACATTTAAATAACGTAAACTTAAGTTTTCTTACAAGGTTTCATAACTTTTAATAATTTCTTTTTACCCAATCCGAAACAATATTTTAAACACAATTAAAAGTATTTATTCTCCATTTTGGAATGTTATCTATGATGTGTAATATAGTGCATACATTAATAAGAACTTGTTTCCGTCACGTTCAATCATTTGATTTAAATATGTCGGTCACAATTTTGAAGTTATGTTAGTTAGACCTTTTGTGAAAGTGATGTGAATAATAATTTTTTTAAGTGGAATAAAATGATAAATAAACTTTGTGTTCGACCTCAAATAAATAAATAATATTGTCCTAAATTACTGTAGTTAATTTTCAAATTCATACGTCACGATACATTTTCATTGCAGTTATCCAAAGTGACAGATGTCAGCCTTTGGCGCATTAGAGATTATTTCTAGTAAATGTTTGATCTGTCATCCAAATAAACTAAGGTTGTGAATGCACCCTGAAAATAAAAATTAATAACATTTAGTTACTATTTTTATTTTTTATCTTATTCAATGTTTTTTCCAAGATTCATGACTGAACCTGAGATTGGTAGTTAAAATAAAGATCGTATATGAGATCCGTAAAATATTGTATTGAACCCAACTTTATAAAACAAACAGTTCCAATAATAATGCTCAGCTCTAAATAAATTCTGTAGAGAGAGGAGTAGCTCAAGGAAGGTTTGAAAGACAGTAATTGCTTAAAGGGTTGAATTTTCTTCGTATTAGAGCTGGTAGACCTTCACCCAATCGCTTGACGCTTATCTTGTATTTGTGACAATTTGATACAAGGAAGCTTCTCATTTTTTTCCTTCATAAACCAGGAAATGAAACTTTGTAACAAAATTCTAAGGTCATTTTGATAAGACAATCCTTTACATGATGTGAAAATAATCTCCCCGAGTGCTTCAGTCACTATACTAACATTAGTTTTGTTGCCAGATAGATTAGTCTATTGGTTTGTACTTCAAACTTTGACCCAGTTAGCGGAAGTTTAATCCAGACTTGATGTAGTATTAGTAAGTAGGTTTATGTTTCCCTGAGTGAATTTTCATCTTATTTCTGCACGAATGCTAGCGCATTTCTTTTTATATAAATTACAATAATGAGTTATGTATGAGGAAGGTTAAATTTAGAGGAAGTGTACCCACATTAGTGTGAAAAGAGAGTGGGAGACCACTAAGGGAAGGGAAAACTATACTCAGTACACCCGACCAGATTCAAACACCGATCTCCTTGTCATCGGCAGTATAGTCTATTGCAAGAGTAGTGCCTTAGACCATGTGGCCATCGAAGCAGGATAAGTTTTAATTACATTTTATTCCTAAATAGTATTTCATCTAAGTAATTCACTAAAAGAGATCAAGCCCAGCAAAAGGTTGGAAACCATGCATCTAGACTACAGATAATTGTTTCCAAAATTTCACCCTTTGAAGAAATGGCCTTAACAAAGTATCCCCCCCAGTCCTTTTTATATATATATTAAAATAAATGGTACGGCACACCGCACAGACTTTCTCTCTCTTTCTATAAACTCGTAAGATTTCTGAACGGAATAATGTACATTGTATTATCACCACTCCACATAAGAACACGCATAAAATAATATACAATGATATAGAATCAATGAGAAAAGAGGCGCATCTTTGTCCACCTAAGAGCATTTCAAACAGTTTAATGTCTTCCACAAGGGTCAACACTTCGTATTAAAATTTCGATTTCTGGTTAAA
>CABFWB010000012.1:380978-404140 GCA_902151455.1 Timema bartmani | reverse complement strand
AGACAGACAGACAGACGGAAATTCAAAAACCACTTTTTCGGATTCAGGAAGTCATGAAACGTCAAAATTCATCAAAATCTCGAGTTCGATTTTTTTGACGATCACAATACTTTCTCTACCTGTAAGATAGAGAGAAAGTAAAAAGGAAACAAATAATTGATATTCTTAAAAATTAAAATCATTCAAAATAAAAAATACCGGTAAGGTTTGGTCTCTTTGAAGAAAAGAAAAGCCTTGCCCCGGTTAACATTGGGTACTTTTGAGTCTTCAATAAATGCACCTTCTCCCAAAATATATATTTTTACATGTTCAGCATATATTAAATTTAAGCACTTTACAATAAAGTAAAATACTGGCTATACTAATAAACAAATCGGCAAAAAGGTTGTTTCATATGGGACAATCAAAAAAGGGCAGCTACCTCCCCACCCCCCCATTTTGGGTTTGGTTGACCTTACAGGAAGTTTAGAGTATGGGAAATTAGTCTGTACAACATTAAAACCAACTCTCATAGTAATTATTTCTAAGACTCTTGAATAAGACTTATTTTCTGTCAGGAATATAAAAATGTTTTGTCAATGTTTAAGACTTCAAATAAGATAGATTCCAGTACAAAAAGATATATCTTTGGAATAAAGGGCCAGGGCTTATATTTTCCTATCATTCTTATATACAAACTTCTTTTTTTTTTCTAACATAAGTCAAACATAAAATTTAAACACAAATTTTGACCTAGTTTACGTTAAAGCTCAAGTATCTCGGGGAAATATATTTCGTGGTACATTTTTAAATCCAACTGCGGCTTCCAGATGTTATAATGAAGAACCTAAGTTAACATAAATACAAATAGTTTTTATTTTTTTTAATCTTTGATTTGTATTCTATTAAGGACGGGAAGTGTCACTACAACCCACAAAACAACGGAGCTACGGACGTTGGATTCACAGACATCGAGTCAGGAAGTGAAGATCAGTTAATGGAAGCCGTTGCCACCATTGGACCTGTCTCTATTGCCATTGATGCTAGTCAGGAGTCTTTTCAATTTTATAAAACTGGTAATAATTCAAATTTGTGATTGTTATGATAATTAATTTAGCAAAGTTTTCATGATTTTTACTTGGTCCACCAGGTAAACCTTTTCTTTTACATGTCCTGTTTATTCCTTACTAAATAATTTCTTTTAGGAAGCTGTGTGAGTGTTTCACACTCTAGTTTTGAAATATTTCTTACAAATATAATTTCAAGTACACTCAAATTTACATTAAAAGCAGTCTTTAACAGTCTTATACATTAATGAATATGCCCTTATATTATAAGTTCCACCATAGTGGAAACAAGGTAAGCTTGCTAACTTTCACGGTACACAAAGTGTATAGAAAAGAGTGAAAAGAGATTTTCCTTAAATAGTTGTTAATACAAAAAATTATATTTTATTAATTATTCGCTTTGCCTTGAAAAATAAATTAACTTAACATAGTCTTTTAATATAGCTCATGAAGGAAAAAAGCTAAAATTTCATTTATTCAGTTAAAATGACTGTTTACACATATTTTTATGATTGTATACACAATTGGAGTATCTATTTAAAGTGAAATTAATTTTACTCAAAATTGGTGTGAAGCTTTGAATATTCGTCAACTTCGATTTCAATTTGAAAGTAAAATTCCAGAGTTGATAATTACGAAGCTTCGCCAATAAATTTTCTAAAGTTAAAATACATGTTTTATTTTCCATTTTGTCATTTTTTGCTATTATTTATACCACACTTCAATGTTCACCCGAGAAAAATCTAAAATAATTAAATTACTTTTCATGGTAATTTAGTTTATAAATTTTGGTTGAAATATGTTAAATTATGTTTGCAATATAACAACTTGTAAATTAGATTTAATATCTCAAGTTATATATTTTTAAATATTTAAACTTATATTTAGCTTTGGAAATATTTTTTATTTTTCGAATCTGACTTGCTTCAAATTGAAATACTGACAAAATGTTAATTGCAGGTGTTTATTATGAGCCGATGTGCAGCAATGAAACTTTGGACCACGGTGTGCTCGTGGTGGGGTATGGTACTGACGAGGACAACCAGGACTATTGGATCGTGAAGAACTCTTGGGGTCTCACTTGGGGGGACGCTGGATACATCAAGATGGCCCGAAATCGTGACAACAACTGTGGTGTTGCCACATCTGCTAGTTACCCTCTTGTTTGATTACATGGATGATTTTTCAAATAGGTGAAATTTATAATAATAACAAAAACACTTAAACGTTTAAAATGTAATACGGCAGCGGTTCCTAACTAAATGGTATCCAAAGGACATGCATACATGCAGTGTGGTTTCTATAGTAGAAAGTCACAGATACATTGAAACACAAACATTTTTATGTTTGGATAGAAATAAAGAAGTAGAGGCAATAACACCAACATTAAAAAAACCTGTTTAAATGTGTTTGACTTTTTCTACTATAGAAGCCAGACGAAAGGAAGAAAAAGCCCATCATTATTAAACATTTATATTTTCTAATACCACTTGTTTACTTTTGGTCAGCAATGCTAGAGCATTTGCCTATTTAATTGTGTTGACACGTCCTATTCTGAAATTGCCTCGTCCATCAAGGGCTTCCCTGACCAGAAGTTCTGGGAGCTCAAGGAGACAACAGGACACATGATAATATAACCACTTCCGCCAAATACTTATAGCCTTAACATGACAGGTTCTTTGCCTTGTTTTTATGTCAAAACCTTTATTTTTAATGTATTCCATTTTAAAATACTCATTGTGAAATCCATTTGATCTTGCTCCACAAAAGGATCTAGTTTAAAAGCCTACCCTTAATCTCACTAACTTTATACCTCAATTTAATCAAGTAATGTTAAATATTATAGCAGCTGGGAAAGTGACACTAGTTTCATTGCATATTCTAAGTAAATAAATTTATGCATGCAAAGACATTGGCTGTGGTTTTCACGAGACCAAAAAGATCACACAATATGCAATACAAACTTCATTTACATTGTTCTTATTGGGGTCATTTTATTTTCTATCCCATTAAATGCCCATACTATCTCACCTTCACTTCCTCTTCCATTTTCTTCTTGTAACAGCTAAAATACTTCTCCAAAACTTCATTCTCATGGCCTACATAATGGATTTATCCTGCCTGCGGATGCCTCAACCTCTTTTTTTTAATGGTGACTACCCAGTACACTTAATACCTACATATATATGCGGCCGGTGGCAGTATCACAATAAAAGTGTGTGAGGGAGAATGTCTTTTTTTCAATCTGAGACACCTATTACTTTCAATATCTTAATAGGGTCCTCCCGTCAATAAGTTTGGGGATAAACATTCCTGTCTCTTGCATGCAATATCCATGTTTCTGGTGCATATGTAACTAAGTGTACAATCTACTAAATATTTAGCCCTGAACTAATTATTTGTAACCATTAATAATACATTTATTTTCGTGATATTTAAAAGAGAATTTAGCCTATGTCTTATTAGTTAAATATCAAATTATAATCAGTATTTATTTGCTATAGAAAAATGTATAATGTAAAGAAAGTTAGCCAGTTTGAATAAATGTATAAAAATGAGGTGGCCCAATGGCTAAATTATTTTATTTTAATTTTAAAATAAAACCAGTTTGAATAAATATATTTTGACATTTCTTTCATTGTTTGCAAATTGAATACATGTTATTTCAAGTTACCTCAAAACTGTGCCATGGCTGTAGCCATTTGAAATGTAAACTTGCTATATATTTTAGAATTTTGTAACAGTGGTAGCTAATAAATCATTTTTGTAATATATGTAAATAAACTTTTAAAATATAATTTGTTTTATTATTGTTCACTTATGTGAAAATATAGGCTCTGTGCAAAGTGTAGATGTTAATTGAATTCATGACACCAGTGCGCAAGATGGCCACATTTTTAAGTTCTTGTCGGCTAAATCTAAGAGGCAGTATATTTACCGGGATCAAATGCTCAAAAATCTTAAAACCTAATTCACTGTTTCTCGTAAACTACTATATTTTTTTTTTAGAATTAGTTATAAAAACCTTAAGACAAGAGGATATTATTAAAATTTCAATATTCCAATTGGTTTGCTTTGAATTTTTTTTTATAATTAAAGAAATGTAATGAAGTTTTTACTGCAGGCATATTTTCACTGTTTAAAAGTTTCTCCTAATTGAAATAGATGGGTAGTAAGTAGCCTAAAAGTGTAAGAAATGATCATGAATTGAATTTTATTATATAATTATATACATATACATATACACACACACTTTTATAAAATGACAACCTCAGGGCAGAATGAAGAGCGTGAGGTTGCGAGGTTGACAAATTTTTACCAAACAAAAATCTGTAGCAGATTCCTTTAGAGGGGCAAAGCCTTCAATTGTGGCATGTGGAAAATCCCTGAAAGGTACTAGAGATACTCTACTGGTTACTTAGGCTTTTTTTTTAATCGGCTGTGTCCTACTACCCACCAAGATTATTCGCATATACCATAATTATTTACATAAATACTCAAAATTAGTAAATACACAAAACCTTTCACGATTAGTAATATCAAAGTCTTACAAATAGCAATATAGAAATAATCGATCAATTTAGGTTTAGATCAAAAAATAACACTGAAGCATGTCATCATAAAAGACTAGACTATCAAATAAAGAGAAGGGAATAAAAATTAATATATAATTTTGCCAAACATGACTGCCTGTAGCAAGGTCCATATAAATTAATGTCCTTGCTTGGACCTAGCGGGAAATCTTTTGAAGGCTGAAAACAATCTATCGATACTAAGTATCGTAATTTGTAAAAGTAGAAATTGTGATTTTTAATACCAACCTCAGATAAAAAAAGCCTAAATATCCTGAAAACTCATTTTCCCTGCGATTCGTTTTTTACCTATAAAATAAGGAAAAACTTATACTATCCATATAAATGGTAGCTCTGGTATAGCACTATTGCCAGTGTTACCACATTGAAAATCATATTTGATGTGGTTTTTCCCGAATTACAAAGAAATTGTATTTATTTAGAAAAAAAAGCTTAAATGAATGTGTTATTCCCATGAAAACAGAATTTGTGTTAAAATTTATGTTATCGCAAATGCGAATTTTGCATGTCCCTTTTTATGGATGAGGTAATTTTCCTTGCATTTGCATGGAAGACTAGTGAGAAGTCATTTGGGGGAGAAAAAAACCCACCCCCAGTAGACCTGACCAGTATTTGAGCCTCGATATCCCAGTCATCAGTAGGCCAGTTTAAGACGAAAGTGGCGCCTTAGATCGTTCGGCCAAAGAAACAGGTTTTGTAGGTTCTTTGTCGTTTGCTTGTAGAATTCTGTGCAAAAGGCAACAGGGAAGGGAAAACTAACACTCTTCATAGCTTCCCTTGTATTTGTGCTTTCTCTCAGATGGGAGATGTCACTAACCAGCATAGTGCACGCACTTTCTGGAAATCAGGACCGTAGGTTGTCAATAAATTTATAGTTTAATTTACCACAGAAAAATTTTTCATATTCAGAAAATTCATTTTACAAGGAAGACATTTAACATTCAAATGTATTACACTTTAAGCACACATTTTGAATTTTGATAAAATAAAATACGTGTATTTGAGAGAATAGTTTAAGAATTACGAGTAAAATAATTATCTTAATTAGTTACATTAATGTTTTACATCTAAGAATAAATACAACCACATGAATTATTTATTACATTGAACATCCACACTGAAGACAAAAAAATACACTTTTGAGATTCTTCAATATACTAGTTTAATTTTTCCCCCCCCCCTAATCCTTTTTCTTAGGTTTTTTGGGGTTTCGGCTGCGTGACTTGGCCTTGCACAGAGGGCATATAGGAGCATTACGGTGTATCTGTTGATGACACGACAAGCAAGATTTCATCGGTGGAGGCTGCTGTCTGTAAAAATAAATTGTACTTGGTTAGGTAGTTGGGATTGATCCAGTTCATTCTCCATTCACCTAAACTAACGTTTTTAAAGCTATATTTTAGCAGATAGCTAATTCAGTACCTTGACAGTCTAGGAATCTTTCAAGTAATACATAACAAGGGTCAAAACCAGTCAAAGGGTCAAAATTACTGACATTACTGATAAAAAAAACTGACAAAATTTAATTATAGTCTATCAATAATTAGAATTTTAAAAGTAAAACTGGGATTCATTAAAAACATTTATTATTATTATATAGCCTCCACCATCCTCATAGCCAGCCATCGCACACCTTTTTATTGAAAAATAATATTTTTTATAAAGTTAGGACAATGCTCGCATTACTGTACTAAAATATTAAAGTGAAAAACTTCCCTTTCAACAATAATAGAATAACAATAAAATGGCAAAACATATTAAAAATTACTGTATATAAATAATAAACACGAGAACAAAACATTAATGTAAGGTAAGACTTGACTTAACTTTTACTTTGTCTTTGCTGAAAAAAGTTATTAACAAACTCTTTTGTTTTTCAACAGTTTTCTACATTGCCTCTGCAAGCATTTTTTTCTTGTTCTCCTCTTCCATTGCTTTCTTCACTCCTAGTATGAGCTGTGCCACCATATCCTTTTTCTCAGCAGCCTCCTTAATAGGTTTGGTTGCATCACTAAGCAAAGTTTGAGCAATCATCCTCTTCGTTCTGTTCTCGTCTCAACTTTTTCAGTATTTCTTAATTCTCTTGAATACAACCCTTTTCAATGTCTATCTCCTTCAACCTTTCTAGCTCTTCAGCCTTTTCCCTTTTATTCTTTTCTTTTGCCCATTTTCTTTAATGGCTGTTCATTAGAGAATTTCTTGTAATGAACATGAGCTGCTCTTGCCATTTGTAAAAGCTACTTTGTGGTATTAACATGATACACCTTGTTTTCATATATATGATATAAAGTTTTCTTGAGCAGCAGGTGAGCATTCAAAGTTCTTTATGAGATTTTGGCCCTTCAATCAGTCAAAATGCGTCCAGATTCTGAAAACCCTCTTTCTATGTCCGCACTACCATATGATAGCGACAATGCTGCTTTTACCATCTTGGTAACTAGTGAGTATTTAGAATCTCCAAATTGTTTTGTCTTTTCAAAGAAATGATTCCAGTAAGTATCTATGCAGCAAGTTTCACTGACAGTTTCGTCTTCGAGTCTAAGAAGTTTCCATTCCTTCACAATCATGTCCAGAGGAATTGGGAGTGTAGCTGCTACTTTCATTATATCCCTGTGGGTTTCTTCGTTCACTCGCTGTGCAGGAGCTAAACATTGAAGATATCTGAGGATGGGCTTGTCCAAAGATTACTGAGGTAAAAGGTGTTAGCAACCTGCTATGAAATTTTTTTTGGCTTCCATTAAAAATAGTAGCTTTTCCTTTTCAGAACGCTCAAGAAACATTTTCGTCATTGGGCCACTATGTCAGTATAGTAATTATTATTATTAGCAGGTTAGGAAAATTGAGAAAAAGAATGTCTTACATTGAATTGAAAAAATCTGTAATCTTACTGGGAAGTATTCATGTTTTCCCCAAAATGCACTAACGAAAACAACACAATCACAAATTGCACACACAAAAACCAAAAAAATACTGACTTTACTGACCAATTAAAGAAAAACCGATAAATTACTGACCAATATGCAAATACTGACTTTTAATGACCAGTTTTTTCATCCCTGCTTAAGCACTTGGGGTGGGGGGAGGTTTGATCTCTGCTTATTTTTGCTGACAAGAGGGTAGAGGGGGTCAGAACACTGCTTACATAAGACAGAGAGAGTGAAAAACTCGGCCACCCTTAATGGACACATAATAATTAAATGAGTTGAGACTAATATTTAACCTATTTAGTACAATAAATTTAAATTCATTTTACCACAGTGTTATTGTGAATTTTTCCCCACCATTAATTTACACTTTTACTATAATTTAATTTAAAAATGCATAAGAAATAATGGTTATTAACTTATTACTGTGAACAAATTAAAAAAAAAATAGACAACAAAACCGGTGGGAGTGGGGGGTTGATCATGTGCTTATTTTTACTTACCAAAGGGGGTGCAAAATGGCCCAAAAATAAGCTTACATAATAATTGAAAAGTCCCCCAATTACACATGCTATCTAAACTTCTTTAGGAGCATTCATCAGTTGCCCCAAGTAAAAGTTTTCAGTTTACTTTCATAAAATATGTCTCCAAATCCTTCCAAAATTATTTTTAAAATTTTGAATCATAGCTCTTAGGGGTGTGCAAAGTTTCCTTTTTCCATTCAAAGCAAACTCAAATTAAATATATTAAATAATCTTGAAGTCAAAATTCAATATTTTTTTTGTTAGTTGTTTTATGATTGAAAAAATATTATATTGTGGTTATTAATATTACTTTATGCACTGATATAGGTTATTTGGAAAAGAGCACTAGGATAATTCATGGTTTAAATTAGGAGGGATAGCCAGCACACTTACCTTGGTGATACTGGAGTATAAATTGTTTAGATAGAACACTAAAAATCACAACACATTTTTAAGGACAAGCTTTCACTGTCGCAGACAGCTTCATCAGGTCAAGAGAGTAGACTCTAAACAATTTATGCACTGATATTAATTGGAAAATATTTTGTTGCAAAATTGTTTGTAATATTTTGTTTTATTCTGATAAATAAAGTTACTATCACAACATGCTATTCAATTATTTCAGATTTTTTTCAAATTAATATTAATTTATAATAATTACATACAACAGCTAAGAATGGCAATAAGTGAACATAAATTGAGTTTGTGAATATTTTTATTCATAAAAGCTGGAATTGTTTTCGAAGTAAAGTCAAAGCTGTCATTAGTTTCAAAGCCAAATCGAAGATTAACACACCCCTAATTGCTTTTATTATTGTGACGTTTACTTGTATTTTAGAACAAAATACCTAACAGCCAAACCCCATATAATTAATTTACCACATCAGACGAACAAAATCGGAATTTGATTAGTAAAAAAAATCAATACCAATAATGGAAAGTTAAACTTACATGTTTTCCATGTTTTCTAATATTAGGATTCACAGAGAAAATGAATATTTGACACATTCCTACTTATTCATAAACAACAATTAAAGAAGATTTAAGTTGACCAACTTACAATAAATAACTCCGAGACGAAACAAAATATATAAGAAACTGTAAAATAAACAAGAATTCCCTCACCAAATCCGTAGTAATGTATTACAACACCACATACCTGAATGTAGGGGCCGGACCAGGGGCGGATGACATGGGCCTGTGATCAGCCTTGTTACTTTGTACCAGCTGCAGCGGGGGCTGCGGAGGCGCCAGGAAAGCAGAGGCCGCCCCCTGGTGGTGAGCCATCGCCATGCTGGACATGGCCGACTCTTCCCGCAGGTTAGGCCTCCAGTCTGACTTGAAGTGCTTGTCGAAGTAACTGCGGACAAACAATCTTCGGGGAGTTATACAACCTGCTAGAAGTTACATTACTAACAGGGTTGCCACTATTTTCTCAGCAAAAAATCTCCCGTGTTTTTCAAAAGAAATTCCCATTTTTACAAACAATTTAGAAAAAAAAATAAACAGTACTGAAATTTAATTTTAGAACCAAAATTGACCTTGATGGAGAAAATTATGAAGTTGTTACAACCCAATATTTCAAGGAGGAAAAGAGGAAGCAAGGCTGAGATTGTATGGTTATATAAAGAGTATAGAAAAGTAAATTATACCAGAGTGAATGCGGGAGATGTATGTAGGAAAGAGACAAAGGAAGTGTTAGGCGCTGATAAGAGCAAGTGTGCAAGTGAGAGGAGAAGAATGGTGTCAAGTAAAAGAGGACAAATGGCGGAAGAAAATAAAAAGGAGGCATTTTACTAAACTGTCCTAGCCACAGTCTGGAAACAGTTGATGATGATGAGTTTAATGTACCCAATCTACAAATATTTCAGTAATTATATTTTTAGGTTTTTCATTAAACTCCTTGTTTACCAGTCCCCCCCATCCCTTAAACAAATCTAGGTGTATGACAATCATGAATTATAGCAAGAGTAAGGAAAAATAAGTATCAGTGGTATTATTATTTTTTAAATGGCACGGAACTCCACACAGGCTTTCTCACTCCATTGTTTAAAAATAGAGATATTTACTCAACACTCGTAATATATGAGAAACGAAATATTATACACTAGCAAACCTGAGCCAAAATTGCGTTATACTTATGTTAAACATTTTTTGAATCTTGGATTTAAATTTTTTTATTTTCTTTCCAAACAAATAAAGTCCTCACTAGNGGGTCCCCCCCGGGAACCAAAAAAAAAAAGCAAAAAAAAAAAAAATCAATATTGGGTCCACAAGGGTCAATACTTGGTATTGAAATTTCGACTTCCAGTTAAAATTTTTGATATTTTATTAGGGGTTGCACATCTTAGGGTTAACACACTTTTATTAAATTCCTCATTTATAAATTTAGACCAATAAAAAAGATCAATATTGACTATTGAGTTTAAAATGATAGAGACAAATTATTGCTGTACAAACATTTCTCCTAAGAGGTTAAAGAAAAAAGAACTTTTTGAGAGACTTACTTATTTACTTACTCTATGGAATTAGATATTATTGCGCTAAAACTTAAGTACTATCTCTGTACAACTAAAGTTCACAAAATTGTATTAATATATTTGCAATAACTAAGACACTACCGGTATTGGTTTTATAAAGATATATTTTAAATATAAGTTTTTTATTTCTAATAGTCCTACAATTTTGCAATGATAAGTTATTTGGTATCTCAAATAGTTGTGGAGATACGGAAATTTCCGCTTCTGTAAAGTACTCTTAAAGTCATTTTCATAGGAAACTATAAATAGCCATTTTATCTATAATATTAGTCATTGTCTAGATATGCATTTTAATCAAAATCATTAGAACCGATTTTGAGAAAATCAATTTTTTCTCTTTTCGCCTTCTATTAATCTACTCTCAATTTTAGGGTTAAACATACATATAGACAAACGGCATTGCAAAAAGCACTTTTTAGGGTTGGGGGAGGGGGGGGGGCCTTGGGCCGTCGACATCAAGCAACGTTTCGGGTTAGTTAGATTTTTAAGTAATTTCATATCTCAAAGAGTTACGGAGATATGATAAAAAATAAGAATTTATGCATCAGACTGGAACCCTTAAAGTCATTTTACCGGAATATTGAGAGTAACTATTTTGTTTGGAATATTTAAAAATGTTTAGAAATTAAATTAAATCAAAATCGTTAGAGCGGATTTTGATAAAATAGAATTTTCCTCTTTTTACCTTTCAGTAAACTATCCCTAATTTTAGGGTTGCACATCCATTTACAAAAACTCCTCGGAGCAACCCTATGAAAACCCTAGATAAAAGTTTTAGCCCGATCGGTAAAATAGTTTAGGCTCTAGTCTGAGGTACATACAGACAGATGGAAATTCAAAAACCACTCTTTTGGATTCGGGTGGTCATGAAACATCAACATTCATCAAAATCTCGAGTTAAATTTATTTGACGATCACAATATCTATGCTACCTCTAAGATAGTGAGAAATTAAAAAATTAAAATTTTTGTTTTTTATGTGTCTACATTTTTAAATTTGCCATAAAAAAATGAAAAACGTATACAATATGAGCAAATACATAGTTTTTTGGTCGCCAAATTAGCTCACTTCGTCTACAAAAAATAAAGTTTTATTAATTTTTTTGTCTGTCAAAATACATTTTTAGCAGATGAATGTTTATTATGTAAGGCTCCTGATTTATTTTTTTAAACATAGGCCTGTCTAATTAAAATTAATGTTCGATTAAATTCAAGACTAAAGATTCTGTTTATAGACTGGTCATAGATAATTTTTTGCAAACTTGAAGTTTTAAGAAACACAGAAAGATAATTTTAAAGAATACACATTCCAAGAATGACACAGATTTGACTTTAGCAATATTTTAGACGTGTGTAAAATCTTGGAAAAAAAATTGATAGAATTTTAGAAAATTCAAACATATTTTTCTGTGGTCAATGATAATGAAATGCAGGTATTGATGCAATCCATGAAAAGTGAGACTTGCAGTTGAACAAGACTTGACATGTGAATATATGAGAGTAGTTTAAGTAACATTTGTATCCGTTCTTAATCTCCTACCATGTTCCTACTAATGTCCATCGACATCACCACGTGCTTTCCACCCTAGACTTACTCTGGTGGGATCAATTCCCGCTCTTCTTCGTGCAGTTCTGGGAGTCTTTCCAGACCAAGGTAATCTCGTCTCATACGATCAATGTCCATCTTGAGTGGTCTGTATTCATCGTGGATACGCTTGGCTGTCTCCAATGCTCTGTTGCGTGACTCCTCTGCCTGTTTTATCACATTCTCCATCTGTTGAACAAACACAATTAAAAAAAAAAGTGTGTCAAGGATTTCTATTCCTAAAAAAATGTTCTGACCTCTTAAACGAGTGGTCTCAAACTCAAACTAGCCAGAGGGTTACAGACTCACAAACTTCGGGAATATCGCGGGCCACAAACTATACAAAGATGTTGCTTAAATTTATTGTATATGTTTGTTTTTGCAGTGCATCTCACTACTCGTCCGGACGATGTACATTTCAATCACACTAGTGGTTAAGGGATAAGAAAAATATTATTTAGAAGAAATGTAATAACATTTGAGTGAAGAGAATGTGGGAAAACACCCAATAAAAATCCCCTTCTGTACTTCTGGCTGGAATTCGAACCCTGACCTCTTTGACACTAGCCCCAGAAGAAGCCGATGTTTAATCCGCGTACACACAGATATACTACCTATGCTATTTATTTAAAATAATTTAATTCTCCAAGCAAATTTGTTAAATTATGTAAATAAAAATTCCCACGAACAAGTATTAAAAAAAAAGATCAAAGTTTAAAACAGTTCTAAGTATTTTTTATTCTTTTCAAATTTATGAATGTCATGATTTTGTGATCCCAGTCTCCAAACCTTGTATTTATTACTAAAGTGTAATTAAGGCAACCTTCCAGTAAATAATGAAACTAAAACTTTTAAAGATAATTTCTAGCTGGTGGTGAACAAATGGTGAGAAATGGAACCAAAAAACTAACCATTCATGATTTTAATTCACACTTCAGCTTTATGTCAATGTAATAATGTTCATTTGTGTCACTAAAAAACAAATTTTGGATGTTTTATCAACCAATCTTGTTTTATTGAGCCATTAATTGGGTAAAAATATGAATTGCTAATCGCAAAAAGGAAATAAATCCACAAAATTGTTACATAAATTTAGTTATTTAAAAATTAATAGCCCCTATGGATATCATTTACTGCCTTTAGGCTGTAAAATAACATTGCGTGACAATGGCACTCGCGGCAGATAGGAAACAAGTCATGGAATGAAAAAAGTAGTTTTTGTTTCATCTGATTTTTGTTTTGTTTTTAGACATGCTTTCTTTCAGCAGTTAGCAATTTATATATAGACCTACTAGGGGCTATTACTATTTTAAGTTTTCTCATCAGCCAGTATAAATAAATTTCAGAAAAAGTTGTGAAACATTTTACTGTATGACTTTTTAAACAGCTTATTTGTGCGCGCAAGCCTTTTCTTCTCTTTGTGTTATAAAAAAATGTGAAATGAAGTCGTATGTGTGTTGAATCAGACTTAAAGGGGATGGTCACTAAATTTGCTCCAGATTTCAATGATATTTTAAAGTCCTACAAGCAGTTTCATTCCTCACATAAATTATCAATGATTATAAGTGTAAAAATATAATAAATATTATATTTTATCTTTATTTTTACTGTAGACCTTTTTACATTTTTTTGACAAAAAAATATTAATTCTAAAAATGAACAAATATAATACATATTATATTTTATTTTCGTTGTAATTATATTTACATTAAAAATATATAATGTCTAATTTATCCTTATAATATACTATAAATTTATGTTTAAGATTTTTAAAATCATTTATACTACTGTACATCAAGGGGCCCGCAAATCAGCTGTTCCCTGGTTATAAGGTCCACATGACTATTAAGTTTGAGAACCACTGCTCTAAAGGCGTCATTATCACAATAGACTAGACCACTGATGACGAAGTTATAATGGTTTGAATCCCGGTCAGGTGCAATGAGGGTGTTTTTCCTAAATGATTTTCTATACTTTGCTTCCACACAAATGTGGGTGCACTTCCTCTAAATTTAACCTTCCTCAGCCCTAAAACATTATCCTAATTAGTATAACCTGAACAGGTAGTAAGACGTGGTGATAAAAAAAATAAGAAAAATAATAAGATATAAAAACCTTTATTTATTTAAAATGATTTTCTTAATACATTGGTTTCTGAGAGATGGATCGGCTGAGTTATAAGAGGAAATGTACCATCATTTGCCTGTAAATAAGCCATTAAACATATGGGAAAGCCAAGATTCAAACACGAGACTTCCAGAGAGAAGTCAAGCCTTGAACTGGGCTTGGGGGAGAAAATAAAAATGTGCACAATGTGTCCAGATATTATAATAAATTCACTACCGGTAAATTGAAGGATGACACATGAACCAGGAATTAAACTGGGGACTTATGGGTTAGTATGCCAATGCTCTAACCATTGTAATATTGGCAGCATAAACCTTACCGAATTGAAGGTGGCTGCGTTCTTATATCTTGTGATCTTAATTTATCAATCATTTTAGCTGACAATTTCCATACGTCCATCACAGACTCTGCCTTAAATCATTAGTGTAGAATGATCCTGGGCCTGGGACAGCTCCTGGATAGCTCAGTGGTTAGATCATTGGTGTATTAAGCCAAAGGTCCCAGGTTCAATTCTCGTATCTAAGTGTCTTTTTCGATTTACATAGTATGATATATAGCTGCAGCTACAGCTGTAGTTAAAGCCTATAAAAGCTTGACTATTTATTCCATTATTATAATAAATCGTCTATCTTACAAGTAATAGCATCAAATAATAAAATTACCGCATTAATGTCAGCATGAATTTGTCTTAACTCTTCTACGTGTGCCATTTTTTCCTGCATCAATAGGTCCATTTCTTGTTTATATTCTGCTAAGCATTTTTCTTCTTGTTCAGTTGCTTCTACTTCGTGTATAATTCTTGACTTCATTTTCTCTAACTGGATAGTTTTCGCCCTGCAAATAAAGTAAAAATAGGTACAACACACTAGTGTAATTAGTATAACCCAAAAGGGTAGTGAGGCGTGGTGAAAAAAAAGAAAAACAATTAATTCAAGAAGAAAAGGAAAAGTTTTTGGATGAGTTTATTACCAAGATAAAGGAAGTTAATCAAGGGAATATGAAGTTACTAAGCAAAGTGGTAAAGAATAGGAGTGAACATGGAAACAGATAGTGGAAATTTGTCGAGGTCAAATGAAGGAATCAAAGAAAAAATGAAGTAGTATTTTAACAAAAACAATGACAATGACTGCAGAATAGATGTGAGCCATGAAGTACATCATCCTCTAGCATGGTTGGAAGTAAAGATAAAACTGAAAAACACAAGAAATGTAAAGTCATCATGGTTTGACAAACTAAATACAGACATGATAAAGACGGCCAGAAAGCCAGGTTTAGATTGGCTGTACGGTACATTGTGCTGTCAGCCATCTAGAAAGGGAACAGGACCCCAAAAAACTGGACCAAAGGAGTTATCATCCCATTGTTCAAAAAGAGAGATAAGAGTAAATGTAGAGCCTACAGAAACCTCACACTACTGTCACAAACTTTGAAGCTGCTGGAAAAGATTACAAAGAAGAGACTCAGGAAGATGGTAGAATCCCTATTAGAAGAGCAGCATGGATTCTGGAAGTACCAAAGTACTAGAGAACTCATATCCTCAGTGAGAATGCTAATGGAGTACTGGGAATGTGGGAAGAACATCTTAATGGTACTTTTGGACATCCAAAACGCCTATGATAGTGTTCTGGGGAAGAATACCTGGGAATGTCTGGATGGTGTTAGGGTTAGACTTCCTGATCAACAAAATGGTATTAGCCTATACCACGAATACCTGCTTTAGCGGCCGCATGGTTTAAGGCACAATATACTAGACTATCGAAGACAAGGGGATTGGGCTTCGTTACTAATCAGGTTACTGAGGGTGGTTTTTCCTAAATGGTTTATCACTCTTCCTCCACGCAAATTCAGGTACACTTCCTCTAAATTCAACCCTCCTAATTCATAACACATTAGTGTAATTAGTACCGTAGGCTTACATAGGTGTATAACCTTAATAGTTAGTAAAGTAAGACACGATACTAAAAAAACCCAGAACTGCAGGCCTACCATAGCCTAAAAGTTGCGTTGTGTCCAGATACGGAATAAAAGATCAGAGTAGTTTGAAAGAAAGAGAGGAGACCAACAAGGAACTGTCTTAATAACACTACTAATCATCAGAGTAATGGAACGGATCATAAAATCTATCAAGGAAACTGACAATAAACCTAACACCGTGGAATTTGGAGATCATGTTTTGATATATGGGGAGAAACTAAATTAGAATTAGGGCCTAAAGGAGAAACCAAATACTTGGAATGAAAACTTCAAAGAATTTGAGTTAAATACCAGTAGACAGTGTAAAAGATGGTCAACAGAAAAAGAATAAGTTCACAAACATTCTTATGGAGGAAACAAGACTATAGAATCAGTTTCCAACTTCAAATACCTTGGAAGCATCATCTCAATGGACAATATTGTTAAGCAGGAAATACTCAATAGGAAATGGAAAGCATCACATTTTTACACTTTAATGAGAAAACTACTATGGGCTAGCAAATTATTCCAGTAAGTAAAATTAACTATGTTTAACACTTACTTTGATGGCCTACCAATTATTTTTTATTATTATGTGATAATTAATTACATGATCCATAGAGCTAGAGCTCACTTAGAGGACTATGGATTTATAATAATGGAAGCTAGAAACTTGTATCTTACGAGACAAGAACAGCAAAATCCAAGTAGCAAAAATAAAATAACATGCATTAGAAATATAATACAGAAGACCAGGTAAAACAAGATCAGAAATGAAGTAAATAGGAAAGAATTTGGCACCATGGTTCTCGTGGCTGAGAGTGTAGTTAAAAGAGCAGACATTAGTGGTATGGGCATGTGATGAGAATGGACAACACAAGAACAGAAAGGAGATACTTTGATAGACAATTTAAAGGAAAAGGATCAAGATGAAGGCCAAGAAAAAGAATGATGGAAACTGTGAGATCAGAGGTGGAGAAAAGAGGGTTAAAGTGGTGCTTGTGTAGCCTACCACACTCATATAAGTGGGAGTGGGATGATGACCATTTTTAAACATTTAAATTAAAAATAACATTCGCACACATATTTTTTTCATTGGCACCGCGTCTTAATATCCGTTTGGGTTATACACCTAGATGTACAACTATATCTAATGTGTTAGGGTTAAGAAAGATTAAATTTGTTTAAGTGTACCCACATTTGAGTGGTGTAAGAGTGTGAAACCATTTAGGAAAAACCACCCTCAGTACACCCTAGCGGGATCTAATCACCCCATCTCCCAGTCTTAGGCAGTCTAGTCTAATGAGAGTTTAACACCTTAGACCATGCAGCCACCAAAGCGGGTTCGCACACATGATTATTAAATTTAATTGAGGAAACATAGTCTATAATGTAGGCTATTCTATAATTAGAATGGTGTGTGTAACCTTTGTTGGGTGACATCAAATGCCGCCATACAAATTATGGACTTGCCTACCTTATTTCTTTAAGTGCTTCTAGCTTTGAATAAATTGTTCTTTCATCAGTCGTAGTCATTTTGTAGGTTTTTTAAAATCGATTTTAAACCTGAGAAAATTATTTTGTTAAAATTCTCTTGTTTACACCATTTTGACAGTGAGAGAGAAATGATTGAATAGAATGTAATCTCCCTCAACTTTGTTTCTACGCTTTTGAGAGTTTGAAGATGCAATATAAGATCAACGGAATGAAAAATTGATTTATCTATTTATCACATACGAGTGACCAATTAATTTAAGATTAACAAAAGTAATTTATAATATTCACACAATCTCCTAAATATGACTTATTAAGAAGCGTGCTTTACTCAAAGAATAAGTAAAGAGACTCTACTCTAATGTTGCCAAGAAGAACCACTACATTGCTAGCGCTCGCAGCGTTAGTGCCGCAAACGAAAAGATCCGAAGCGTGATAATTACACTTTAAACACAACACATTTTCTATTGCGAAATGTTAGTTAACCAATTTTTATATCAAATGTAACTAAATCAATTATTTTATAAATAAACCACGTTATAAAGTGTAAAATCTATAAACTTATATAAAATAAACGACATATTGCTAGCAAAATAATGGTGAATTTTACCTAGACGCATGTGGATTCCTCTCTGACGGCATTGCAAGCTGCACTTGGTGATAGTGCTCAATAATAGTTTACGGGAACAGCTGGTCCTATAAGAGTGCCCACCCCATGGCTCAACTCTTGGTGCATAACTGTTACTAAACAATAAATAAATAGCTGAGTAGTAACAAGTAGAGATGTGTCGACACCGATACTTTGTATACTTGTTCCAAACCAGTCCATTTACATTGTTGGAACAATTCCAAGTTAGCGATACTGTTCGACTATCGATACAACCAGGCAGTGCTCAAACTCCAGTATCTGGACTTGGTTGTGGAACAGTACCGGTAACTTGGAGGGCCTGGTAGTACCAGGCAGAGGAGTCACGCAACAGAACATTGGAGACAGCCAAGCGTATCCACGATGAATACAGACCACTCAAGATAGACATTGATCGTATGAGACGGAATTATCTTGGCCTGGAAAGACTCCCAGAACTGCACGGAGAAGAGCGGGAATTGATCCCACCAGAGTAAGTCTAGGGTGGAAACCACGTGGTGATGTCGATGGACATTAGAAGGAACATGGTAGGAGGATAAGAACGGATGCAAATGTTACTTAAACTGCTCTCATATATTCACATGTTAAGTCTTGCTCAACTGCAGGTCTCACTTTCCATGGATTGCATCAATACCTGCATTTAATTATCATTTAACACAGAAAAATATGTTTGAATTTTCTAAAATTCTATCAACTTTTTCCCCAAGATTTTACACACGTCTAGAATATTGCTAAAGTCTAACTAGTAAGTACCAGGCTACTAGTTACTACTGTACTTGGTTAATATTGCAGTCGTCAACCATAGTATATTTATATTAATATTAAGAATAATGATATTATTATTGTAGATATATTTTGAAGGAAGTGGGGGATTTGTCTGTTTAAATACTAAGTACTATCAGTGTTAATTATTTGTTTCATATATAAAATGAAATAACCTAACAATTCTCTTATAAACTATTTATTTGTTAAATAGTTTAAGATTTAAATTTTTAATCGTCTTCTCAGTTTAACCTAACTTGTAAATCAATTATATTACTGTCAGCTAAGTGCAAATGCAAATCACAATAATAAAGAATAAGTATTTATTACTGCTGAATCAATTTACACGTGTGACGTACCCCAACCGTTCTTCTCCTGAGCAGTCAAGTGTCTGGATCTATCCAGCCCAGCCGTGTGATGTGATATTGCTTTATACCTGCTCCACCTAAGGTTGAGCGTATTGGTAAGGAAAATATGCGAGTGGCAATTCTGTTATTGATACCCGTGGAACTGGGACTGTTAAGAAGGAACTGGAACTGTTAATATGGAAATTGAACTGTTTAGGAACGTCAATATCGGCATTGACGTCGTCCAACACAGTTACTAGTTGGGAGCTGCTGAGCGAAAGGTTGAAGTAAAAAGAAAGAGAGACATACAATGCGCAGATGACAGTGCACACTGGTGGGTGCATGGTAGGGAGTGAGAAGACACGAAAGAGAAAAAGAGTACTCCTTACCGGTACTGATTTGACCAGTACCGGTAGGGAATGGCAAGCTGTACCTGTTCCAAAAGTTCCACAGGGAGACTACGTTCCAAGTAATGGTTACACTAGTATCGACACATTCCTAATAACAAGTCAACAGGTTTAAGTATAATTTAAATTAAATTAATTGTGATTTGAATGCTCATGTATTTAATTTCATAAAGTGTGGTATAAGCTAAGTCATATTTTTTTATTGATTGGGTGTTGGTAAATATATGGTACCGTCGCTTCTCCTATCTAATAGAATAAGTGACGAATACATTTACAAATATATTAAATGAAGGTTTGGGAAGCATCAAACTTAAGATAGATATACAAGTTTAACAAATCAGTTTATTTAAATTTAAACAAGTTGATAGAATTACATATGGTTTGACCAGATCTTACACTACACCTTCCTTTGTTAACTTAGAGAAATTAAATCAGTTACTATCGACATAGTTATTCCAATAGGGAACAATTAAAGCAAACACCTAGGTTATACTTGAAATCAACACAAGTGAGGTAGAATCTATATTACGATTGGAAGTAACTCTTTTAACTAGAACTAACATACATTCCGCTACGAAAGTGTGTCTGCCTCAACACAACGGCAATATAAATAGGAAGCAAATATTAATTTAAGGGTAAGCTAAAATACACAGCAACTATCCAGCCTAGCGGCTAATAAGCTTACACCTGAAAGGCATAAACATGAATTATAGTTGAATAATAGTTAACGATACCAAATTCTAGAAAGTCCTAGTTTAAAGAGTTAATACGTTGGTAGTTAAATGAGCTAGCAAGCATGAGTTAACTACACAGTGAGTCACGAAACACAAATATTAAGCTCTTAGAAGAGGAACAATCAGTTTACAAATAGTATATGGTGAGTTACCAGGAATTTAGGCTGTTAAGATACTATGGCAGATCTATTCCTTATTAGTACTGCCTGGACATTCAATATTATATTTTACACTTCCACCCAATCTAAGGCACACTATAACTAGTGCAAACAATAAATATATTAACTAATAGAAACGGCGCCTGAAGGGGGCCGGAGACCATAGACTATACCCCGCGGGCCACTACTATGAACTAGTAGCGCTCTCACAGGATGAGCACCGTAAAAAGTTACACTATTAGAAATATTAGAGACTGGTATCAGTCACAGACCTAATTAGATAATTGAAAAATGCGTTAGATAGCCTGATTTCTACCATTATGTGATCCTAAGCATTAAGTAAGCCGAAGCATGGCCTTACAGTTTAGGGTGTCAAGACATTCCCCTAGTTTTTAACACCATGTCTTATGGACATAGAAAAAGAAGTCAGAAACAATGACATACAAAATCTTGTGGACCTAGATAAATAGAGCATAAAGCCCATAATTCAAAGCTATGCCTTATGGGCATAGAAAAACAAGTCGACATTGACATTCCAAACTATGTCATATAGACATAGTAAAATAGACCACTAACGCTAACATTCAAAACTATGCCTTATGGGCATAGAAAAAAGTCAGAAACTCTGACATACAAAACTATGTCATATGGATCTAGTAAAACAGAGCCCTGAGACTCTTAACATTCAAATACTCATGATCTCAGACGTTGCTTCATCTGTGGTGAGGAGGAAAGACAGACGCCTCACACATCGTGATCACCAGTTGCTTTGTCCACCGATGTAGGTCTACGTCCAAGTTGTTCCTTCGTCGAATCGATACAATAGAATACAAAATGTGACGCAGACGCAGACGCAAAGTAGCATGCTCTAATGCACCCTGAAGGGGTGCACGAGAGCAAATTCCAACACGTACCGACTAACATAAAACAATTTATTAACTCTTTCAAAAATGTGGCTCACCCGGGTTGGGTAGCCACTCACCAACTGACCTCTGAGACGCAGACGCAGACGCAAAGTAGCATGCTCTAATGCACCCTGAAGGGATGCACGAGAGCAAATTCCAACACGTACCGACCAATTAGTCACACCGTGTGGTTTTAGGGTAATTCTCTGACGGGTTGTCGCATTCGCGCAGTTACTGTAACAAAGAAAAGCATATTATTAATTAATATTGAATTGAGGAAAATAAAATTTTGGGAACAGACTGATCTTAGAGCGGCTAACGCCCACGACATTTCTGCCGCCTCCGTGGGTTCTGGTTCATCCAAGGGTCTGTACGAGACCGCTGCGATGACCTGCGCCATGCGCACAATGTGCGCCGGGTCTGACGGGTCGTCAGTCGGTACAAATTGCGCCTCTAAGTACTCAGCGAGAGCATCGGCCTTCTCTTGGTTGGAGTTGGCCACCCCGTTACGACCTAAAATAGGCGGCCTTGGTGCGGGAACCCACGTCAAGTTCCTCATCGTGCGCCACAGGGACCTGTCCTGTACGCACAAGCTCTCAATCTTGTCCTCCCAGACACTGTTCCGGTATTCTTTGACCATCTCCCGAACCGCATGGACTTTGCGGTTTCAGATGGCCTTGTCCACCGGGTCCTTCGAGATTTGCCAAGCCTTCTTCAGCCGATTTTTTCCGGACGTGCCTGAGGATAGAATCGGGCAAAGAAGCCTGTGGCGCTCTCTTAGGACGGTGCCTCGGCGTCGAAGCTTCAAGCGACCCCTTGATGGCGGAAGTTATGAACTCCGCACCGCGATCGATTTCTGCTGCTGTTCGAAAGGTAGGAGTGGGTCCCAACCTCTCTCTCAACACATTCGTGAACTTGTCCCAGTCAGTGCGCTTAAGGTCAGGTTTTTCGGGGGGGTCTATGAAGGACACCGCGCGTCCCAAGTTCACAAGAACGGGGTTGTGATCCGAGTCTAGCTCAGCTAGAGACTTCAGCACCAACCGCCTTCTGATCCCTCTGGAGACAACGAAGTCGAGGACGTCCGGGAAGCCAATGGGATTGAGAGGGAAGTGGGTAGGGGTCGGGGGACCGGAAGCCACCAAGCCGTGTAGATCTATGACGTCGCGGAGCAATCCGCCGCGAGCGCACATAATCCTAGAGCCCCATGAAGGGTGCTTAGCGTTGAAGTCACCACCGATTAAAACAGGCGTGGTACCTCGAAGCAGCACCTCCATGTCAGCCCTCGTGGCCTGGTTGAACCGGCGGTAGGGAGGGAAGTAGATGGAGATAAGTCGCACTGGGCCGGTAGAGGTCACCAGTTGGATAGCCGTTGCTTCCATGTGTTGGAGGGGAGGAAGAGAGACGACGTGATGGTCAAG